>VDFB02008071.1:0-58558 GCA_007258455.2 Sequoia sempervirens
TTGATTAATCAATTCAATCTTGACCATTGATTCAAATATTTTTCCTATAAATAGTCCTCATTTCTATGAGAAAAGGATCTACATTCATTTAGAGTAACTACACTATAGTGAATTTTACAACATTCTTCATGAGGATTTTATCACTTAACATCCATTTTAGTTGAGCTTTGCATCCATTTTCATCAATCTTCACCAATGGCTTCCATTTTCAAGCTTGTTTCAACCTAGAGATCTAGAAAGGGATGACATTCCACATCAATGTAGTACCGATCCCCCAATGGGATTAGGTTTGAGGCATTAAATAGGTTTCCATTATGCATTTCTAGTTTTTTTCATGTTTAATTGCTTCTTTGTTTATTGTTTTCAATAATTTCACTAGGAGCTTGACTTAACTAATTAGATCTTGATTATTTCTTATATGTTTAATAAGGGTGTGTACAAGAAGTTAATTCCACTTTTTGGCCAAAAAGTGGAAGTTTTTTCCCTGATTTTTAGAATTTATCACATTTGACCTTAAAATCTGAAGCATTTAGAGATGGAATCTTGAAAAAGGTCACAAATCATAAAATGTAGTACTCGGGGTCTAGTTTCTAAATATGCAATTTATTTCAATACCTAGATGATACTAATTGATTTTCAATAGGCATTTCTAAAACCACTCTTTAAAAGTCACTCTTTTTTTACCATACCATGCACGTGTACATCATCCCATTTCATAAAGTTATAAGAAGAGATCTCATTTTTTTATAAACGAGATCCATTAAAAAATGGGATCCCGTTTTTTTTAAAATGGGATGTTTATTTTTACAAAAAGGGATCTCATTTTTTAATGACCTGTGATCTTGTTTTTCAAAAAATGGGATCCCATTTTAGGCTT
Source organism: Sequoia sempervirens (assembly GCA_007258455.2). Classification (NCBI taxonomy): domain Eukaryota; kingdom Viridiplantae; phylum Streptophyta; class Pinopsida; order Cupressales; family Cupressaceae; genus Sequoia; species Sequoia sempervirens. Next base: position 878 of record VDFB02008071.1, read on the forward strand.
GAGGCCCCAAAGTGAAACAAGATCCCGTTTTGTTGAAGATGATTTTAGGCTTTCTTCTAACACAAAAACTTCCACATTTCATGGACTCATCTTTCATTTACCCATCATGTTTAGCTTAGGTTATGATCATGCTCACATTTTGGTGCTAGAAGCCTGAGGGCCTTACTAACTATATTTTGACCAATTTTCTATGAGTTTTTCATGTTTTACAACTTGTAGGACTCGGTCATGCAATTTTCTAGGGAAAGGCGACGCAATTACAAATTGCAATGTAATTATTTGCATTGGAGTGCTATTGTCATTTGGCTAGAGTAATGCAATTGTGTATTGCAATGCAATTGCAAAATGGTGACACTATTGTTTGCATTGTGACACATTTGTTATTTTGCTAGTGCAGCATAATTATTTCACTTACGCAATTAACATTTCTATTTTCTTATGTTTAAGGTGAACTAGAGTGATGCAGTTGTACAATGATGCATTTTTCCTAAACCAGAGCGACACATTTTGCAGACTCTGACGTAGTTGTCATACAATGACGCAATTGTCTAAACTAGAGTGACACAGTTGTCTGAACAATGACGCAATTGTTAGGTAAAATAGAGAGTTAAATCTTCATTTTTACTTTAAATTTTCAAGTTTATCTACTTTTTGATCACTTACTGACTTCTAGTTTTTTTGTGTAAGGCTAACTATTTTTCAGATTTGAAGTGGAGGAGCAAAGTATTCATTAACACTTGTCATGACATTATTAATCTTTCAATTTGGGCTTTAAAACTTACAATGCCATGAGTTTTTCAAATTTGGCTTAAAAATAAACCCATAACTTTCAATTTAGGATTTAAAACTTACAATTCTATGAGTTTTTCAAAGTTGGCTTTAAAAACTTACAATGTTAAGAATATTTCAATTTGGGCTTTAAAACTTACAATGCTATGAGTTTTTTTACAAAGTTGTCTTAAAATTGAGCCCAAACATCCTCACACTTTGATTTGGCTTAAAATTGAATGACACAAACTCACATTTAGTTTTGGTACTATTAAAATGAACATAACATCTACTTTTGGTGCACTAAAATGAATCAGTGTCCTCTTTGCTTTCCTTGATTGTGTAAATTTTTAGTGTTTATCCTCTCCCCTTGTGCTTTGTACAATCTTGGGTGAAGAGAAACAATCTAGGTTTACAAAAAAATTGAGTCACCTAAAGGCTTGCTATTTATCCTCTCCCCTTGTGCTTTGTGTGATCTTGGGTGAAGAGAAATAACATTCCTTTTCTTTTATTAGAGAGGGCCTACCATTGAGATACATACTATAATGGAGAACTAAAGGTGACCTTCAAGAACATTTATCGGTGGACTATATAAAGTGTGTGAAAATGAAAGTAGCACAAATTTACAAACATTAAACCTTGTGGGCTTACTCTAATGTGAACGAATGGGTCGCTTAGGGGAAGCTAAAGACTTTAGTGTCGCTCGTCTGAAGTATACTTGTGGTGTTCACGGTGTCACTAAAAAAATTTGTATCTAGAGGCCAACTAAGTTTTTTGAAATGTCCTTTGAAGTAGTGTATTGGAGGCACACCACTCCCAAAAGTTACTTACCACATCCAATTTGTATTTGATGCATAAAGCTTAAGAGTTCATTCTCTTGTACAAAGCTAAGCATATCAAGATAGTGCATTTCCTTGATATGGCCTATTTGGCCCCTCTATAATTTTAGATTTAAAATCATTCCTTCGGGTGTGAGGTAAACCTACTAAGAAGTGATGTACCTTTGTTCCTCTATATTGTTAATTGACTAATTTTTTTGAACCAAACTAGTAAGTCTTATGGAAGAAGACATTAAATATCTCCCATACCCATTAAGTTAGTCAAACACATTGGTTGGAATTCAAACAAAAACAAACATCAACTTGGTAAAAAAAAAATCAAACCCTTTGTTTATATGTGAGTGCACTTGAAGGACAATATATTGTTGCATACCTCTAAATATATCTTATTTTTTTCAAAACAATATATTAGTGGTTTACCAATATATTTGACCATATCTCTACTCACTTATATCAAAGTTAAACTAGGGAACTATGGCTTAGCTCTTTGATTTCCACAATGTTAAGCTTTTGTGGGAAACATTTTGCCTTGTCATAGACATTCTTTGTTTAAACTTAATCAAGATATTTGATGTGGTAAAATCAATCTCATTAATCAAATTTTAAATCAGTTGAACCCACAAAGAAGGTACACCAAAGGTCTTATTTTTAAAAAACTTGACTTCCAAAAGAGAAAACAAGGAAATGCACCTCCAAACATTGTATCAAATTTCTACCACCAAACAAACATTTGTCTAAGCACTCCAAGGGAAAAGCATGTCTTTCAACACCTTAATCTTGTAAACAAAGTCCCCTTAGGTTCAAACATTAGGATTAATCATCACATTCACATCAAAAAATTTGACATCTCATCTCACCAACAACTTTAAATTTTGGACACAATAACCTCCTAGATTTAGCTTATCATAAATCAAAAACTCACCTAGTTTAGCTATTTGTTTGGAAATGAATCCTTTTTCATACATTTAGTTAGATTAGTAAACATCCTTTTGAACAAGTTTATCCTAAAGTCACAAGTCTACTTTTAGGATTCAAAATTTCATTAGCATCCTTATCAAAACAACAAACATCAAACCTTAAGTCTAGAGTTGTCCAAAATTGATAGTTCTTTATCATCCACATCACTCATCCTTTCATCACCCATTCACATGATTGGTCCTAAACACCTTAGAGGTCCACTTCTACAAAAATTTGAATTAACTCAAGAATTACCACAATGCAAATCTAATCAATCAAGGAAATACACTAGTCCCAAATCAAACACATCAAGGAAACCCATCAAATCAATTGGTCCCTCAACATAAAATTAATCAAGGAAATCCTTCCAATAAAATGGTCCCCAAACCAAGTATACAACTAACATCGTAACACCAAGTGGCACCATCTCAACCTTTGGTCCCTCAAATAATGCAAAATTAAATAGGACCTCAAGCTTACATTCCTCCACCCTAATCACAAATTTTACAATGAATGATATCACAAAATCAAAGACAAGATTTACAAAACCCAAATCAAATTTCCAACCCTCAAAATTTGATCACACATCAACCACACCAAAATCATCTCAATCCACAAATCACTCGCCACATGGTTCTCCAAAATCTACCACTCATTCCAAAAAATCAAAACATCTCATGACAATACATTCAAACAAGTCAATTTATCCCAAACGAAAATACCATCCCATTATCACAAGGACAAAATACATTGGCTTACCAAAAACCTATTGTAAATCAACAAAAACAACAAGCTCAACTACAAGTGCAATAACAAGATCAATTGCAAGCACAACAACAAGCACAATTGTAAGCCCAAAAATTTCCAACAAAACAAAAATCTCAAATACAAGAACAACAATAGGCTCAACAACAAGTGCTCACACAACAACAACAACAAGGCTTGTACTACAACCCACAAAAATCATATGCAAGCACACAACAAAATGTCTTTAACCAAAATTTGCAAGGATCATACACCCCACCTCTACCACTATCACCAATACATACACAATATCAAAATCCACCATGCACCCCATATAACACACCCTATTATCAAAATATGACATTTAATTCATCTACCATTCCACAATATAACACGTATGATTCACCACCAAATAATCCTCAAATATATCCTTGCAAATTAGAACACTTTCACAACAAATTCAAGACATCCAAGTGGGGAAAACAAAGAAATCGCATGCACAATGAGACTTATATTTATATCCCTTTGACATAAACATTGCAATGATACCATTCTTGCCCAAATTCAAATTCCCCAAATTTGACAAATATAAAGGGCAAGGAAATCTAGAGGATCATATCAAGGAGTTTTAAGTGGCATGTACGGAAGTAGCTTACAATGACTCCTATTTTATGCATCTTTTCCCATGTAGTTTGGGAGGCCAAGTAATAGAATGGTTCTCACATTTAACTCTTGGAATTTGAACCTTCCAAGAAACAATAGATTGGTTTGTGAATCACTTCTCCTACAACCTAGACATGGATGTAAGCTTGGAAGAAATATACACCCTAAAATAGAAAGAGAGTGAATCCTTCACAAATTTCTTGCAATGATAGAGGCATAAAGCCAATAAATACAAATGGCCAATTACCAAAGAGAAATAAATAGGGATCATTAATAGCAATGTGGAAATAGATCTATCCTTCCAACTAAAAATGAAATGTGTCTCATCATATGAAGAGCTTATCCCTAGGGGTATTAACATTGAAAGAGCCCTTATTGCACAAGGAAACATGCAAGCATGCAAGGACAACCACCCATCTACTAGTTCCAATGACAAGCCCCATGTTTGGGCCAAGAACAAAAATGTTACTGATGATGGTATCAATGATGAAAAATTAGTCCTAAGTGCTCCAAAACAAAAGAACAAACATGCAATAACCCCACACGTAGCTGCAAAACAATGAAGTCAAAAATGCCAATACTCAAAGAGGACCACCCCTTAGAAACAACTACCCTCAATAATGTAAATACACACCTTTGGGGAACCTATTAAAGTTGTCATGTAGAAATTAGTGCAATCCAATCTCATCATGCTCCCTAATTATCAAAATTACCAAGAACCTCAAGTTAATCCACCATGGAACAATGAGAAGGATCTTTGTGATTTTCATAAAATCAAGAGACACAAGAAAATGAACTGCATGAAATTGAAAACATCATTCAAGATCTTATCGATAATGGAGAAATAACCATAGATTAGAAATCGAGAAATCAAGATCTTAAAATATACAAGAACCCGATGCATGATCATATCAAGGGAAATGACAATGGTAAGGGGAAGGATTATACCAATGTGGGTCATGTCTATAACAATGCGGTAGCATCTTGTGATAATTTTATATCAGTCATCACAATTAAAGGGCCTAGTGTAGAGTGTGGATTCACCACATGTCGCGGAAAGGTCACAATCCAAGGAGCATCATCATAACCTAGAGTGCCACCCCCACTTCTAAAGATGAACCCTAGTGATTATAGTATTTTAGACCAATTAAAGAATATCCCTACCCAAATCTCTATCTTGGAGTTATTGAAACTATCCCCCATGCATAGGGAAATCTTAGAAAATCCTTTGTCAACTTCTTTTGTACATGACAATCTTGATACCGAACAATTCTAGGCTATGATCGAGCACATTACCACTCCTCGTCTTCTCACATTTTTTGAGAAAGACCTCCCAATGCAGCCATCGCATAATCACACATTGCATCTTGAGGTCATTGTTCAACAAAAAAAAGTCAAAAGGGTCTTGGTGCATGGAGGTATTGGTCAAAATATTTGTACCCTTGAGCTACTGAAGAAATTGGGATATTCTAAAGAGGTCATTGAAAATGAAAAAGGTGCTACTATAAGGGCATATGATGATCAAGAATGGGTTTCTCAAGGCACAATCAAGCTCCCCTTCTAAGTAGGGCCTAAAATTGTTGAAACTACTTGTCAAGTGCTCAACCTTGACCTTCCATATGATATTCTTCTAGGTCGCCCATAGATCCACACCATGCAATTTGTAGTTTCCACATACCATCAATGCATTAAATTTCCCTATGAAGATAGAGAAGTCATGATCCATGGAAAACCTGAACCATTCTATTTCTACAAGAACCTTGAATAAAAATACTACAAGATCCCACAAGTGCCTAAAAATTATGAAGTTCCAATACCCTCATCATTCATTGACCCATCTTCCCTAGCTTCCACCTATGAATCCAAAACACCCATCATGTAGAGCATACTGGATATCAAAGTTGTGATCAAAGACAATGATTGTGAAGACTATAATTAGAAGAAATATTCTTTTATAATTGGAGAGTTGCCTCTTTCTCCTAAATATCATAGGAAGCCTTGACCTATTAATAAGGTATCCGAGAAAATCAAGGTAGCATCTACCACTTTCATCAAGCGGGGATATTTTAACAAAGAAGTCATTGATGAAGAAAATGTATCCAAATTGTTATATCAAGATAACAAACCCAAGCCCATTCTTCTAGTGCAAGATGACAACAAAGGATTGCAGCTAATGATGGGTTGGGGATACAGCAAGAATGATAAGTTGGGCCAAAATGATAATGGTTTGCTAGAACCCATTTTCTCCTAAGAAATGACCCAAGAATCTTGGTCTTGGATGTAACACTAGCAAAGTGACCATTCTTGTCAAGGGTGCTTCTATTAAATCAATTGAACCTTCCTCTTAGTTACCTACATCGTGTAGTGATACTATTGATTAATTTCCCCTCAATATCATGGATTTATTTGAGGTTGCCTCCATATTCATTATAACCACTACATTCTTTGATCCAAATAGCCAAATCACTGAACTAAAGCTAGTCTAACCTCAACTAATAAACTAGGACCAACAAGGACTACCTATTCTAGATTTATTCAAAAAAAATGAAGCTATCTCCAAGTTCATGGGACTTCATGACAACATGCCATATGGGGATCACAAAGCAAGTTTTGACATTGAACTAGATACACAAGCTTACTATGGGGAAACAATTGAGTCCCTTAGTCACAATATAAATGATATGAGAATCACATGTCAATCCTTAACTGGAAACCACACTGTGGCACTTTTTGATCATAAAATAGTAAAAACAAAGGATGCATCCAATAGTGAAAACCTCTCTAAGGTACTGAAGGATGAGGGATTCAATCTTCCCCTTAGTGCACTACATCAAGAAAATTCAATAGTGCTCATCGAGAAAGCTAATCCAGTCAACATGTGGGTACAAATGAGACACCTTAGATCACTTTCTATGCAAAACCATTATTAGATGAAGAGCAAAAAAACTTAGAAACTTTCTTAAAAGATTGAAAGGGAAAATTTTCATGGTCCTATATAGATATTCCTCCTTGATCCTAAAGTGGTTTTACACCATCTTGTAATATATCCTCATGTTAAACTAGTAAAGAAGAAGATGAGAAAGATGCATTTGCAGATAGCATTGTTGGTCAAACTAGAATTGTAGAAACTTCATGATGTAGGATTTATCTAACCAATAGATTATCTTGAGTGGGTTTCAAACCTAGGGCCAAAAAACCACTTGGGGCATTAGAATATGTATTGAATTTAGATATTTAAACAAAGAATGTCCCAAAGATGACTTTCCTCTTTTGAACATTGATATCATTTTATATTTGATTGCTAGACATGAGATGTTGTCACTTATGGATGAATTCTCAAGATACAACTAGATCATTATTTCCAAGGAAGAACAACATAAAATAGCATTTACATGTCCATGGGGAACCTATTTCTAGAATATGATGCCATTTGGGTTAAAGAATGTTGAAGCTACTTATCAAAGAGAAATGGCATTGATCTTTCATGACATGATCCATAAAACTATAGAAGACTATGTGGATGAAATTTTAGCCAAGTAAAGAACAAGGAAGGAGCATATAGAAGTATTAGGACCAATATTTGGTAGTCTCAAAGAGTACAAGGTGTAGTTAAATCCAAAAAATTGTCTTTAGTGTCACATCAGAAAAACTCCTAGGGTACATTGTGTCATAGAGAGGAATCAAGATAGATCTTGCTAAGGTCAAAGAAGTTCTAGAAATGGAGCCACCACAAACAATGAAGCAAATGCAAGGTTTACAAGGGAGATTAGAGATTTATAGCACAACTGGAAAATAAGATTCATCTCTTTTCTCACCTTCTTCACAAAGGGATAACATAAAAATGGGATGATAAATGTGACAAAGCATTCCAACAAATCAAATATTATCTATTGACACCTCCTATCCTTATGCCACCAGTACCAAATAAACCTTTTATTATGTATATCTTGGCTACATCAACAAATTTGGGAGCTCTTCTTACTTGGCATGATGAAATAGGGAAGGAGAGAGAAATTTACTATATCAGTAGGACTTTGGTTGGATACAAGATGAATTACTCACCCATTGAAAATGCTTTCCTAGCAATGGTTCTCACTTCAAAGAAATTTAGACATGACATGCTTTCACACCAAATAAACCTCATCACTAATATTGATCCATTAAAATATCTATAATAGGAAACTCTCACTAGACAAATGGCTAAGTGGGTAATGATCCTAACAGAGTTTGATATAGAATACGTGGATCAAAAATCTATCAAGGGATAGGTTATCACAAATCAACTGGCAAAGGAACTTATCTATGTAGATAATCCATTTGTGTCTGAATTTCCTTATGAGTCAATATTTGTCCTTCACATGGTAGATCAGTGGAATATGTACTTTAATGGTTCACATATTACACAACACAGATCTAGAGTAGGCATTCTCTTCATCACCCTACAAGGTGATTTTATTCCTAAATCATATCAGCTATCTTTCACATGGCCAATAACATCACCAAGTATGAAGCTCTTATAACAAGATTGAGAATTTTAATACAATGGAAAATCTAGGAATTTAAGGTCTATGGAGATTCATAGCTAATTTTAAATCAAGTCAATGATGATTATTAGACTAGGGATGAAAAGCTCATACCTTAAAAAAAGATGGTATAAAGTCTCAAATATTTCTTCATCGACATCACATTTAAGCAAATACCTCATGTCAAAAATTGAGTAGTTGATGCTATGGAAACCATTAGATCCTTGTAAGATAATGCCGCATAACATTCTTAATTGAAAATTCCTCATCGAGCAACTTCTCATACCAAAATTTGAGGTACCATAATTTGAATTTGTATGCAAAATAGTTGGTCCCATTTCTCCTTGGTATCATGACATCTTCACCTACCTACATAGAGGCATCCTCCTATCTAGCATTACTTTGAATCTTAAGAAAACCTTTTTCAAGAAATCATCCCAATTTCTTATCCTAAGTGATACCCTTTACTGTTGAACTCTCGAAGGGAAATTATTATGATGTATTAACCAAGAGGAAGCTTTGAATACATTGAAAGAAGTACATGAAGGCATATGTGGATCAAATTCAAGTGGTATGACCTTAGCTAAGAAACTATTGAGGACAAGGTAATACTGGCTTACCATGGAAAGGGAAGCTCATCAATATGTCAAGAAGTGAATGCAATGTCAACAACATGGGGACCTTATTCATGCATCAGCTCAAGAAATCCAACTATATCCAAGGAAAATGGTTAAAGAATACATGATATCAAAATAGTGAGACCACAAATCAAATATCATGAAATAAAACCCCAATACATCAACAAAATTGTGAGAAAAAAATGCATAAAGAAATAAATGGAAATGCAAACCCTCGTGATATTTTTCTCACTCCATTTTTTTTGGAATCAAGGAACACTGAGAGGGGGGGTGAATCAATGTTCTACAATTTTTAACTTTAATAATCTGATCCTTAAAGTATAGATAACATTCAACCAAAATAAAGATGTATGAACATAAGACAAATAACCACAACACTATAACACAAGTATTTTTATGTGGAAACCTTGTTAGGGGAAAAACCACGGTGGAGGTCAATCCACAATATTGTATGAGTATACTCAAAATGAAGGTTTACAAAATGGGAATGCACTTGCATTCAGGCACACTACCTAGAGCTCACTACTCATAAACTGAAAGGCTTATCGCCTTACAAAAGTTTGGATACCTTCCAAAGGATTCAAACTGAGAAACGAGAATCTAAAAATTCTTGATTATAGTTCCACTTATGCTCATCGATCGAATTCTAGACCTTCTGACTGATTCTGCACTTCTGCTCTATTTTGATTCAACTCGCATAAAAAATCCTTAATGCACAAGTGAAACTGTGCATAATCGCTCTACTAACCTTCTGAAATTTGCAACATACATCAACTCACTTCCAGCATACATCAAAATGATACAATCAATCACTTATATATATTCACTACTAAGGATTTAATCACTTCATGTTGGCTTAAACAAAATGAGAAATATTTACAAGCTGTCAGCTCAAATCATGCATAATATTCAATGCACATCCACAAAATTTGGCCACAACATAGTGAGGACCAAAATAAAATTGCTTGAACACAAAAATACTCAAACAATAACTCCTCAAATATCTGTGACATGCTACATTTACCAAGTTCGCCTTCATACACTGATGAACAAAAAATTAGTCAACCAGATCTTCTAACTTACACTCAAATTGATACAAGGCCCCAAGATTTACATATAACATAGATCATGCATCAAACAATCCTCCCTGAGATCCACAACACAAAATAATAATATAAAATTTTCATATGAATCAAAGAACACAAATCTCTCAGATGCTCTATTCTAGCTTAACAGATAATCATTGATCTTTAATCTGTATGCCAATATGATCAAATGATGACATGGGATTGACTTATTGACAAGGGTTACCATCAATGACAACACCAGAAAACATGTGCAATGTCTCTTTCCAACAATCTCCCCCTTTGGCATTGATGGCAACACTTAGTGAAGAGTGACTAAGTGTAGGATCAGTACCAACATAAATACATTGCCAACCAAAACTTCATAAATATCTTCATCCATAGCTCAAAACTACAACTCCCCCTTAGATGAATATACATTTTTCACTATTCTATTCTCCCCCTTTGACATCAATGGAAAAGATGGGGAATCTGCATACAAAACTTCTATAAACAAACAAAAACTTCAAACTGCATATGTACAAACTTGTTTCAACAACTTACACAAACTTGAAAATATCTACAAAATTGGTCTTCAACATGTTCAAGCTTATGTCCCAACCCTTCTTGAGACTCTCTAGAATAGTCATGTGACCACAGAATAAATAATATTACATTTCTACAAATTCAAGGTTCATTGGATCACTAACCGCCATAGCATCTTGTGCTTCCTTCAAAGCATTCAACATAGTTTCCATCTTCAGACCAATTAGGCCTCTAAGTTCACAAGCTCTTTCCACAACTTTGTCATTATCATGCTTCAAACTCTTTATCTTGTCAAGTAGGGATATAACTTGACCTTCTTGCTCTCCAATAGAAACAAATAAAGGATCCAAAGCATCAGAAATAGTAGCTAACTATTTCTCATGATCCTTAATCTTCTTCTCAATGTCCTCAGTAAGTTTAGACAAATACAAACATGACTTATAGATCTTTCCACCTTCAGATAGTGCACTTTGAACATTATTCACACAGGTAGCTAACAAATATTTATCATTAGCTATCATTCCTTTCAACCTACTAAACCTTTTGACATCAAATTCCTTTTGTACCTTGACCAAAGCTGACTTCTCAAGTTACTCAAAATGAGTACTTACAGAATTAATAAGCTTCTTTAGCTCATCGGAGAAAGAACCAAATGGATCCTTAACATGAGTAGGCATGATATTCTCCATAATACCAGATGCAAGATTTAATAACTCACTGTCCTCAATGTGAGACTTTAGAATTTCTTCCCTAGCCTTAGCCTGTGCAAATGATGCAACTTTCATTTTCTGAATTGGGGACAAAGTAGACAAATGAATAGGACCTTCTCCCAACTCAAGGTCAAATTCTTCCTGTTGTTCTTCCAAAAATTTCTTCACTGACTCTTCAGTGTCTCTTACTTCCACATGAACTTCCTTAACTTCAACCTTCTTTTCCTCAACCACTATTTCCTTAGCCACAAATTTTTGCTTGTCTTTTGGAATTTCAACTTCTTCAACTGATCTCTCCTTTTCTTCAACCGACATAGCTTTAGGAGCATCAGTCTCCATAGGTACTTTTGTATCAATGCACATAAAGAGGAATCTAAGTGTACTCAATTGTAACTTCTTCATTTACCTCTTCATCTCCAAACCAGATGAGATATCTTCAGCATGTACTTCTTCAAAGACAACATTAATTTTGTTCTAAATTAATAAAACTTCTGTCAGAATTATTTCAGTTTCTTTTGCTACCTCTTCAGTCCTACCAATCATAAGTTTGTTAACTCTTGTTTTTCTCTTGAAATCTCTTTTTTCTTTATTTAGAATTGACTTCATATCCTCAATAGACATTACCAAACATAGATCTACAAGAATTCATTCTCTCAGGTATTCTTCTTTAGTTCTGGCACTAACTCTCCTCATCTCCAAAATTTCATACAGTTCTTTAGGAAACTATGCCATTATCTCAACAAGAGTCATATTGAAATTGTTCAAATAGATTATTTTAGCCTCTTCAAGAACTCTTTGGCCAACACTATCAAAGGTACCATACACTTTCATGTAGGGGCTTGAGATTGCCATCCTTGATTATGCCTTTCTCAACTTCCTCTACAAACATACCTGGTTTGTCAGTTTTCACCTTCTTCTTTGCTTTCTCTTTTTCCTTGGAGGGCTTGTCCTTAGTGACTATTGTTGCTTGGGTGGCCATATGCTTTATTTATCTAACTTCATCATCAAATTTTGTCTCTTCATCTTCTAAAATAGTTGCATACACTCTTGTGCTCTTATCCTTCTTCCTCTTAGCAGATGCCTTTACTTGATCTTTTACAAGGGTTGACTTATTTGCTTGATCGGATAAGGGTGTAGAGCTCCTTGTTGATCTAGTTCAAGAAAAGCATGATGACAGACTAGCAGATTTAGTTCTAACAGGCTCTTTTTTTGCTTCAACTTGTTCTCTCTTCCTTTTGTCTTCTCTTACAACTTCTACAGATATACCCATGCTCTCTACAAATACTTTCACTTCTTTCCTTACTCTCCAAACTATCATCGGTTTCTTTAATTGTTCATGGACTTGCATATTCTTCTTTGCATATGTTCCAAACCTCTCTTCAGATAGATCCAAAGGCTTACTCAAAAAATGTTGTGCATATAGTTCCAAGATGCTCTCCTCAACTTCATAACCCATTGGCATAATCCAGACCATTCTAGGATCTACAACTTTCATCAAGAATTGATCAATGTCAATCATAAAATAGATTGATTCCTTGTACTTCTCCATAATAGAAGTAGGTTTTCTCTCTCTTTCTTGCATTTCATTCTGCAAATTCTTGAACTATCCCCAGATAACAGTTTTTCTTGTCTTACTATCACCAATTCCATAAAAGATATCTCTAATCTGAATAGCTATAGGCTTATCACTTTTCCAATGCACTTTCCCAACTCCCAAAACTTCATTCATAAAATAAAAGAATAAACACAGCAATAAATTACCATATTTAAAGGAATTCTTCTTGTCTTTCTTGATCTTACCAAGAATCTCTATAAGTTGACTTTGAAGCAACTTAGATAAATCATACTCTACATTCTCCTTCACCATCTGATATGTTGCATATATGGTTGTACCGGATACAAAATTTTCTCAGATGGAATGATATATCTTTTAACCAATGACCATTGAGGAAAATTCCACACCCACATCAATAATATTATCAATTGTCATAGCCCTTTTATCAAATACTGAACTAGTTGCATCAGTGATTATCTGATTCTTCACAGACTTCAAGATCGACAATCCACCAAAGGAATTTAAACCTATAACAATGCTTATAGTTTCTTTTGTAATCTTGAAAGGTCAATTCAACCACATAAATTTAGTATGAACTCAACTCAAGATATACCAGACCCATTCATTTTCATCAAACACAGGGAATTTCATAATCTACGTGAATTTCTTCTCCTCTAGGAATTTGAATTCGGGCTTAATATAGAAATCCTCTCCAACAATGTGATTGGAATACAAATTCAACAACTACAAGCTCCCTAATTCCTAAATATTAGCATGAATGTATGCCCTAATGTCTTCAATATGAAAGACGTTGTACAAAATAGACAAAAATGCACCTAAGGGCTTGGTCTCAATAGATTTGAAAGGATGCCACTTGAATTTCGGATGGGATATATCTTTGACTTCAACTACCAATGGAGTAGCCATTTTCACAAATTCATAGGTTTACAAGTCTTCTCGATAAATACCTTTTTTCTGGATTAGGGTTTGATCTTTGAATTGCCTTCACACTTGAATCCTCCCAAATTTCACCAAAGTTCACTTCAGAGCTCTCAAACTTCTTCTTCTCAAAATGCAAAGTGACAAATGAAAGATAGAAATGACCTTTTATCATTCGCACACCTAACCTTTTTGACGCAATAAATGCTTTTTCCCTAACTCATCTAGATACCTTGTTTCCATACACTGTGAGAGATAATTCTTCTGCGGACCTTCATTTCTGCATAAATACACTCTAACTATTCAACAACATCTATAGATCATTAATGCAATCACAACACTCATTCACATCCTAGTTTTAATTACCAGCAGGGGATTAAAGGATTTTCTTGACAATTCCCCCTAGGCCAGAGGTCTTAATTTAATTCCCAGAGGAATTATCAGAAGCTAATTCTAGCGCTGGCTCATTTCTTGCATCACCTCCCTTTAGTACTATTTGGTACATTCCTATGGTCATTTTGTCCTACCTATATTGAGGTATTCTATTGCATCACACTAGGGGAATTTGTCTATACTTGCATTGGATCAGGTTCTTGTATATCCCTTTAAGGTTATTTCAAAAAATTCAAAAAAATCTTAAAACTTGTATAGTGAAAAATCTAAAACATTCAAAACATCTTCAAAACATCCAAAACATCCAAATCACATCCAAATCCCTAGACAACTCTAAAAAGTAAAAAATTCAAGAACATGGTTGTCAAACTACATTGTCTTTGAGCTTGAACATAGGAAAGGCCATCATCGATGAGCCCCTGAGACATTAGGTTAGTCTTTAGGAGTCTATCATAATAAACTAATAGTCCATTAATGTTCATATCTCATCAATAAATAGTTACTAGTTAGAGACAGTCAAACTACGTTGTCTCTACGTGTATAATGTAGGAAAGGCAATCACTGATGAGCCTTTGAGGCACTAGGTCAGTTTCCCTTTATGTCTTGGTCTAATCTCAGAAAACACAAAAATATTTTAAAAATTTTAAAATCAAAATCATTTGAAAATGTTCAAAAAATCCTAAACAACCTCAAATAACTTGAAAACTTAAATATTTACATAATTTTAAAAGATCAAAAACAAACTCAAAACATTGCAAAAACATCTAAAACATTGAAATATTCCAAAAAAGTCAAAAACAACCCATCCCATTTTTCTTTCAACCACAATAAAATTCCATTCATAATAAATCAATCATCACTTTTAAGCTTTGGTATTACAAGTAGAAGCAAGTATGCAAATTCGTAAAGTGTAGACCTAAATATGAAAAACATAAAGTCTAGATCATGAGTAAACAAATCGGTAACATTTCTATCAATGACCTATCAAGAAAATAGTCTTAGTCAAAACATCTGGTAGCATGTCCTAGGATGCATCCTTCCTACAATGGACATTACCATTAGAAATCACCTTAGTTATGTTAATTTGGAAAGAGACAAATAACATTGATTGTTTGTTCTTTTTTATCTTTTCTTATGATTTATCTTATTGACCCATTCCAAGGACCTCTCGATGATGTCTATCAAAATGATTTAGAGAGAAAATAATGGTGCATTGATCATTATCTTTTGTTTGATGTGCTTGTGGTATGTTCTTGTAATATAACCTTGGTGAATACTTGTTTTGTTGTGTGCAAGGAGTTCATCTTGAATAAATTATTGATTATTGTGTATGCTTTGGTCCAAAATGTTCTCAACTTCTAAACTACATTCCAATGAGGTTTTTGTGCATCATGTATGTGAAAGGATTATCCTATTTGTTTGAAGAGCCAAATTTCATCACAATATATACAATGTCATCCTAGTTATCAATATCTTGATGCATCGTGTCTATGTGTTATATTAAAAATAAGGAATGAAATGATGAAGTATCCCAATCCCTAAAACAAGAAAATCATCACTCTCATCACCATATCTAATAGTCTCAAAGAATCATAGGCTTATTGGACTTTTGAATCAATATCAAAATCAATGGTTAATCCATCTTGGTAGAACCCTCAAAATTTTGGGTCACATTACCTTGGAATGTTGTTTGGTTATCTCATAGACCTTGTTCTTACCTATTGATTAAGGTTTATGTCATAAGGGTTTAGGGTTTTATGCTATCGGGTTGGTTTTGTGTAGCATATTTTCCTTTCATCTTAATCCTTGTTCTTTTGGTTTAATTTTCCATTGACCTACTATGGTTAGTTTTTGGTCATTTAAAAATAACCTATGTCTTTAGTATCCATGTATTGATCGGTCCCTTATGCCTAGGATTACCATGTCGCAATCATATTGAAATATTTCCCTCATGATATTATTCTCCCATGGTTGAGTTTCCAATTATTCATATTTTATCCTAAGTCTCTATCATAGGTTGGTTTTTATGTCTATTTTCCTCATGGTCCTAGTTAGTTCCCCTTTTAAAACAACCTATGAGAAAATGCAAAATATTCCCACTTAAGTCATTTCCTACTACTCAGCGCATCGCCCATCGTGCATAACATTGTGACCACTAGCCTTGTATTGGTGATGAGAGATGGATCCTTTCTTCCATGTGTCATTGCTTTGTTGTGCATCGTGGACAAGTGTAAGACCTCAAGTTTCATATTAGTGATGTGTGATGTGAAGTCATTTACCTTATATTTCTCATAAACCTTGTATTACAAATTTCCTTAACACTCTTGTTTCCAAATTAGCGATGAGTCATAACACTACAATATTTTCTATCATAGACTCATTGCCCATCACACATTGCTTTCTATTTTCCATTTTTAGATTAGTGATGAGTGATGAAACCTGTAGCTTTATTTTTTTAAGGAATTGTATCGCTAATCCATTTTTTCTCAAGTTGTTATTAGGAGCAATGCCTACCCTAACCATAGATCCTGTTGCTAAGACACATGGCCAAATCTTGAACCATCGCTAAATTTTCTCCCATCGCTAATGTGGTTCAACCATTGTAAAATGAATTAGTGATGAGCGATGTAAGATGCTAATACATGTTCTCATCACTGGGGTCCAAGGCATCACTAGAAGTTCTTTCTAAAGGGATTTCTTATCAACGACGAGTGATGGAGGGAGCATAGATTCAAGGGAAGATGATTTTATCCAATGGACAGGATTAGATTGCATGTTTTATTCACATCATTGATTGTGTGCATGAAAGAAAAGGAGTATCCATGATGAGCTATGAGTGTTAAGTCTTATGTCCATTGCTTCACCTCAAAGTGTCATGAATACAGTTAGAAGCATGGAGAACACATTGGCAATGAGTGATGGAGGAGTTAAGGAATATTCAATGGAATATTCCTCCCATCACTGAACTTTTTTGTATTATGGATCCATTAAGGTAAGCTAGGAATGAACTAGTAATGGGAAATGGTCTTGAAGTAGGAAGTGATATAGGAAAAAGGGGGACTGTGGCAACATTAAAGGATATTGCTAAAAGAAAAGAGTAAAGTGTGAGGATGAAGGAGCTCTATGGATGAAGTTTTAAATCAAAATGAACAATGGCTGAAATTAAAACATGAATGGCTAAAGTGTCATTTTTCTCAAGTGAGCTTTCTTTCAGATATTAATGGTGAAACCACTACATTCCTAAGCCATAAAGAAGGTAGTTGGTCCATTTTTCCTCACAATTTCAAGAATTTGAAGCATAAGAAGATGTGAGGGATCTAGGTGAAAGAGTTACATAGAATTGAAGGAAAATTTTATCCCTAATAAGCAATATTTGTACCTCTCTATATGAATTTTGGTTGATTTAAACTGGTTGAGGAAATTAGTGGCTAGTTTAGTGAACTCTTGGGGCTTGGGGTCATGAAAGTTTTGATTTTGTGGGAATTCATAGAATCTAGTTAGATTTGGTAAAGTACAAGAGGGTTACTATTTGTATTCTACAAATTGATTTTCTTATGAACATAAAACTAGAAGGCCCTAGTTCAGAATTTTAATTCACCTAAGTGTGAATCATGATTCAACCTAGTGAATCCTCAGGAGTAGGGGATAAACCCAAATAGAAAAATCTTGGGGTTTTAAAACCAAAACCAGAAGTTTCATAAGGAGTTTCAAAAAATAAAGGAGAAAAGAGAGACTACACCAAATTCATGGAGGGTGAGTCTCAAGAGATTTTTGAAGGAGGTAAGCAAATAGGAAAATATCCCACTGGATAAGGGGTTATGATGAGTAGATTAATAGATACAATAGCCAAAATTAGAGAAGTTTCAATGCCTCAGAGTGGTTGGGAAGTGTGTGTGTATGCTTTCAATAGGTGTTTTGCAAAATGTCCATCTCATCATTTGTGGGGTTTTTACCTTGGAAATTTGGTGGTGCCCAATGTATTTGTTGAGGTTGACATGATGTTGGAGTTGGAAAATCATTATGATGCTAAGGATAGAACTATCAAAAGTGTTAATGGAACCCCATTACTTGACATATCCAGAAGTAGAATAGTGTAGGTTTTTAAGTTGAACCCTAATGCTACTATTAAAATTAGTTTTTATGAATTTTGTTGTGATTATCAAAAAAATAAATATGGATATAGAAAGCATGTTCTCCCTAGACATGGGAAAAAGGAAAAGGTATCTTTTGGCCCCAAGGATTTCAAACCCTTTGACTATGATGAGTTTGAGAATTATTTCAAGAATACATACTATTATTTGGATCAAGTGTTAGCTCAAAGGTTTGATGAGAGAATACACATTGCATTGATGGTAATAGTCATGGAAATCCAAAATTGGAATTCAAACAAAGGATTTGATTATGCAGCCTATATTGTAGATCAGATGCATTAGGAACTGGTTGTGTTAAAGGATGGGAAATCCCCTTTGTCTTTCCACCATTATTCTTTGTTGATGCATATGATTCTATGGATGGGGTAGGAGAAGTGGAAGAATTTTATGAAGTTGAGGTAGAAAGATGAGGATGGAAATGATTTTCTAGTGCAGATGTGGACATTCATTTGGGATTGGAACTACCCAAATTCCAATTATATTGCTTTTCGTAATATTTTAAAGGTTGGTATCATGGAGAGCTTGGGAGTAGAGCCTTTATATAGAGTCTCAAGGGTCATAAAGGATATTTTTCTACCACATGAGCTTAGAGAAGGATCCAAAGTGGGTCATAATTGGGGTGATTAGTTCCTACATTCACATTACACTCTAATTAGAGTTTATGGAGCTAGGGTTCCACCACATTGTTTACCTTTGTATGTTTCTGAAAGATTGGCCTTCATGGACATCATGTGGCAATTGGATAGCATGGACAAAAATCATTTCAAGAATAACATAAAGGATTCTATGAAAACTCCACAATGTTCCTTTGGTTACTTTATTACTACTAACAAGGAAGGTTATGAAAAATTTGGGATAATACTAAGTAACCTCAAAATTCCTGTAAATGAGGTAAGGATCTATGACCCTAAAGGGTTTGTAGATTCAAAAAAGAGAAGGAAGGGTTTATTTGGGTTTTCACATCATTTTTTATATATTGATGATATAATTAGAAACCTGACAACTAATGTTGTTGTGATCTCAAGAAAGAAAGAGTGGATTGCTATTTGTAACATTGAGGAGGACATAATGAAGAGAAATTCATTCTTTGGAATTCCTTTTGATGAGATTGAGAATCCATATGAGTAGGCTATGAAAAAATTAAAGGACTTACAAAATGGTGAATTTATTGTGAAGGTCAAGGAGGTCAAGGATGTCGCAAAGAAATATCAAGTGGTCAAGGAGTAGTAGTATGCTCAATTGAGAATTCTTTAAGCTCAGGAAGAGGCTCAAGGTACTCAAGAAAAACCTTTAGAGGTTGGTGAAGGGCTAGTAACTAGTCCATTAGTTGAGTACTTAGTGACAAAACTAATTGGAGAAGAGTAGTCTACTGAGCATGTGCCAAGTGAACAATATGTGGAAAAAAGGTTTTCTTCCCCTCTTGTAAGAAATGCTCTTGACCCCTACATCCCAGAGGATAGAATTTTCAAATGGGAGTATGATGAAGGGGTTGATGATGATGTTAGGATGAAAGCTTGTGAAGAGTTTGTTGTTGATGATTCCTTCATCCAAATTACAAAATTTAAATAATCTTTTATTCAATTTAAGAGTCAAGAAATTAAGAAGAGAATTGAGGATGTGAAGGCTAGTGTGGACCCTACATTACAAGAGGAGGCAGAGAAGGCAGGGGAGGAGAAAATAATTAATGAAATAACAACAATTACTCCTGTTGAAGCCAGGAAAAATTCCAAAGATAGTGGTGTGATGTTGTTCATAGCATAGAATCTCACTTCTTCTATTGCACTAAATGTAATTAGGAAGGATCAAGGAGCTTTTGTGTCTAAGGAGCACTTTGACAATTAAGTTTTTGGATCTAGCTTTAGTCCCAAGTTGCATACCCTTGCAATTTGGTCAATGGCACTGAACACAGGGAAGATTGAGGTGGTAAAATAAGTGGAAGAGGTCATTGGTGCCGTTGTGGTAAAAAGAGCTACAAATATCACTCCTACTCAATATACTCAATTGACTATATATGCTGCAATGTTGAGTGTAGATACTACACAAATTTCTTAGAAAAAGTATGATAAATTATTGGACAAATATAATACTCTTTTGATGAGTATAATAAGATGAAGGATACTACCTCAAAAGAAATTCCATTACTAGGGGATTTTCCTTCTTCTTCTTCTTCTTCCTCAGAGTTATCATCACAAGATCAAGGGACTTTATCACTGAGAATTATCCAGTTAAAAGGGGAATTAAAATAGAAAAGAACAATGTTAAGAAATCTAAGGAAGAAACATCAAAAGTTGTTGATGGTATTTTTTATAGTATTTTGAAGCACATGGTTTCTAAGTTGGTGCACAAAGTCTGATACTATTTGGGAAGCATATAAAAGCATTCATGAAGCCCATAAGATATGCAGTCAAGTTTGAAATTCCTTTCAGAATGATTGGAGTAAGTGGAGTGCAAGAGTGGGAGCTCTTAAGTAAATGATGCCAAACATGAAGGATGGTCCTCTAGCTCCAAAAAATATCCCATATTTGTTAAAGGTAGTAGATTTATTGGGTGAAATATCAACAAACCATGGCAAGATTGGTGTTCAACTCCATAGCAGACTAAAGATGTTCAGAGATATGGAGGAAAGTGGGATGCCAAAGGTTTTAAATGAAGATGGGGAAAGGAAAGAATTCAATACATGGAAGGAACAAATAAAAAATATGCTCCCCAAGGCTAAGGAGGCTATCAGTCTTGCATATTACACAATTTTGAATGATTATATTGATGATATGATAAGTTGAGGTTAGATGGATGTGTTTATGAAAGACTCTAGAATACTAATGGATGCCAAGTACAATCTGCATGACTCAAAAGTGCAAATATTTCTAGATACACAGTGGCCCACTAAGGAGGAATATAATACATGGCTTGAAAAATTTACAAATTAAGCCTTTGATGAAGTATTGTAAAAATTATATCCTCTCGGTCAAATGATGACATGTGTGCTGACATGGAGGTGGAGTTCTTTCTATATATTGCTTTATGCTTTTTCCAATATTTTTGGATGCACATGTGGGAAAGATGTCTAGCTTTTGGTTGATGGTATTGCAATGAAAAAGAATTCCTTTTGGGAGGCATGAGTTATCTTATTCAACAAAGTGCAAAGGGGTTTTGTAGATCATATGAATTTCCCTCTTTTGAGTTGCAAATATAGTTGATTTTGGGAATGTTTTGAAATGAAAATGAAATGAATGTCAAATGTAAATTTGAAAAATCTACAATTTGGCTTGAAGCTTGTTTGCTCCCCTATTCTTATAAAAGGGAATTCATATTCTTATAAAAGGGAATTCAAGGAAAATTGTATGGGTCTTTGGTTGATAGAGATTTTGATCTCATGTAAGGAATTTTGTAATACAAGCACAACAAAATAGAATCAGAGTTGATTCTTAGGTTTGAATTTGAGTCTTATAATAGGCATAATGTTGTATAATAGTACTAGCATTTGAAATGAGATTTATATTTTGAATAAAATACTCTCTGTATGTCTATCATATGAATTATCAATGAAATGATCAAGGATCTTTTGATTGGTCTTCATTTATGTTTCGATTGAATATATGATTCTATTTTTGTATTAATTCAAGGAATTAATTAAATTACTATGATGAAATTATGGGTTTGTGTGATTAGATATAAGGATTTGATAAGTAGTCTCTATTTTTGGATATTTAAGTTTTACTATAATGCAGTATTACAATAGTCTAGAATGCTAAGTTTAGTTATTGTTATATTACAATTTGTTTCAAATTTAAGTTCATCACCCTTAGATAAGGTATTGTTCCATTGTTTTGGTTAATTTTGAAGTCAGTGAGTCAGCCCTACTATTCAAAGAACAAATTCATAAAGAATATCATTTTCATTCACTCAAAATTCTTTAAAATTTCATGAGGTTTCCCATTCTCTATTTTAGGTGATTATTTGTTAAAGAATTTGCCAAATTCTTGAAGGATTTCATCTAATTTTCAATTATATGAGAATATATCCATTATAACAATTTATTTGATAATTTTCACAAGAGTATCATAAGATAAATCATAGGAATTACCCTCTCAGGTCTTATAGAGCCTAAGTGCAAAGAGAAAGCCTAGCAAGATTTCACTAGTTTATTGGCCAATCCTCACAATTATCAACCATTGAATTTGGAAAATTCATAGATAAATGATGAGATTGAGTTTGGTTCATTAAAAACACCAATAGATTGGTGGCTCCGCTGAGGATAATGCTAGTCCAATGCCTCTAGGTCAGATCTAGTACAGTCAAAGTCAATCATTTTGATTGTTCTTCATTGTTTGAAGAATAATTTATGCAAATTCTCATATAGGCTACATCCACTTTCTATTAGTCAAGTCTTAGTTTCATTCTTTGTATCCTATCGAGTTATGTTCAAAGTCTTGTCTAAAATTGTGAGTGCTTCTCAAAACTGTGATATATTTTAATTTCCCCATATAGTGGGTGGTGACTCTAAAGTCTCTTGTGCTAGTGAAAATTTAAATTCTCAAAGAATGAGAGATAAGAAGAATTCTATGAATAAATTTGAAGCAATGAAAGGAACTAGGAACCATATGAAGAAGCATCCTAAGCATAAGCTAGAGTCTGAGCTACCAAAGAGCAAGAAGTCATCATGGATTGCAAAGAATGTTGAAGCAAGTAAGTCCATAATAAATTTTCACCATGACTCTAAAATTTTAAATTAAAATTTTCCTAAGGAAATATTTGATTATGGTATGCCCTCTAATAATGAGGAAAATATTTTCATAAGTGAACCCTCTGCTAGTATGGGTCAGCTTGATTGTAATCCTTTAAAATCAAAGGAAGAAGAATTGTGGAGATTCTATGATAAGGATGGTGAATCCCCAACTAGAATGGAAAATCATAGGGGTATTACCATTTTCAATAATGATAATTTCAACCCTAGAGGAAGATCCCATAATAGAACCTCACACCATTCCTTTGAGAGAGAACCAATGAATCTCACTTATTATACTCTTGAACCTAGTGAGTCAAATGAAGATGAGATAAACAAGGATATGAAAGCTTTGCAAGAAGAAGTTCTCAAAATCAAGGAGTTGGGATTGATACAAGTAAAGGAAAGAGGAGAAAATAAGGGAAAAAATGCTAGACAGAGATTCCTTAAGAAAGAGAGTTGAGAAAATGAGAGAAACAGTGAAAGGAGAACTAACT
Organism: Sequoia sempervirens; assembly: GCA_007258455.2. Taxonomy (NCBI): domain Eukaryota; kingdom Viridiplantae; phylum Streptophyta; class Pinopsida; order Cupressales; family Cupressaceae; genus Sequoia; species Sequoia sempervirens. The sequence goes on from VDFB02008071.1 coordinate 24,588, forward strand.
CCTAAAGATCCTTCTAAATTTGTTGTTAGGGAAACCACTGAACCTCCAAAGTGACTATTCTTATGGGAACCTCTACTTCAAGCACACACACTAGCTCTATTGTAGCTATTAAGGTTTTAGATCCCTCTGATGCTACTAAGAAATCCCAACTTGTTGACCATGGAAAGAAACCTATGGGTCAGCCTAAGAAAATCATTACAAATATGAATACAAATACTTCAACCACTAATACATCCACCAAAAAAGTTTAACCTAAATCCATTTAATCAAGTGCACCTCCCGACCCTTCAGTATTAAGGTTGCAACTAGCCAATGAAAAGTTACAAGTAGAATTGAGTAAGATGGAAATTGCTACTGCAAATGTAGAAATGGAGAGGAAAATTACTTTCCTCAAAACTTTCACCCCAGACCAAGGAGCATCAAGTTCTAGTCATACTATTATTGATTCCCAATCACATAATACTAAATCAGATGGAAATATCCTCAATGGTTGTGGTGGTGGAGGTGGAGGAGGTAGCAAGAACAAGAATACCCCGTTTAGAGGTGGAAATGGGAGAGGAAATAAGCAATCTGGTGATCAAGATGATAGTGAACCCCACAATGATCAAAGAGATCAATTCACCGGAAGGTCAATGTAAGTGGATAGATACAAAAAATTATGTTTTCTTGGGATAACTAGCTACCTGGAAATTAGTTTCCTGATGATATCAGTGTTGCATTGGTTAAGTTCTCTGGAAATAATGCAATAAGGGGTGAGGATAACTTGAAATTATTTGTGAATGTCATGGATGATTTTGAGGTAGAAGTTGAGGATGTTATGATGAAATTATTTATGTAATCACTCACTGAAGATTCCATGGAATGGTATAGGTCCTTACCAACAAAAAGTATTGGTTTTTGGGAGGAATTTAAGAGGGTGTTTAGAGAAAAATATAGTGATAAGATTGATTCAAGGTTCTTGTTTAATGAATTCAACATCTCTAAAGGTTCAAATGAGATGGTTGTTGATTTCAATTCAAGATCTCAAAAGGCCATGAATAGTTTTCTTGCTGAATTGAGTCTCAATGATAATGTATGCCTAGTCAATTATTGCAATGCATTTGATTAAAAAATGAGTTATCTCTTGCAAAATAAGAATCCTCAAAACCTTAGAGAAGAATTCAAAATAGTAGTCCATATTAAAAATAATAGAAGAGCATCAAGAAAAGTTGGGAGAAGATATGATGTCAAGACCTTGAAGAATATGGGGAAAGAAGACAAGCACTCTACAGGGAAAGGGTCTTCTCTTGAAGACAAGATTGATAAGGTTGTAAGTTCTATGAAAGATATTAGTTATAGACTTATAAGGAAAGAGAAAGGGATTAAAAATGGTAAGCCAAATTTTTAGAAAAATGAAAGACCTTGTCAATTGCAAGATCATCCTTATAATACAAATTGACTTAATGGAAAGCCAGTTCAAAAAAATTAGAAGAATGCACAAAGAAAATTTCCCCCTAACCCATTGCAGAAAAATTCCATGAATTTTACTTATGAAACACCATGGTTTGTTGTTTTCCAACTACCACATGCTTCTCAAACATGCTTAGTAGCAAAATAGTTTGAAGAAGAACAAAATCAATCAGATGATTATGAGCCACTAGAGGGAAATAATGTGGAAGTGCATGTGCTTATGCACAAATCATATTTTGATGATGAGGAGTGTTCTTCGGAAGAAGAATCACATGAAGTGGATATTGACTACCAAAGGAAAAAAATAGATGCTTATCATCAAAAAAAAATTCTTGATGAGGATGAAGATGTTGAGAACAATGTTTGTGCTATGGAAACATATGAAATGAATTTGTCCTTGAGAAGACTCTCTGATGAAGAATATCAAAGGATCACAATAGCATTAGTAGCACAAGCTAGAAACACTCATAATCTAAGAAATAGAGTTGTGAACTATGACCAAGGAAAACTGGCCAGTATGTTCATAAAAGAGAAAAATGCAAAAAAACATGGAACTAAAAAAAAAAATTGGTCAAGTTTAAAGGAGAGGTCAAAACTAAGGAGAGTAAAGAAACCAATATTTGGGCCAAGATAACCCAACCAAGAAAAGTGATGATATTGTCTCTCTAATTGTTAAAGAAAAGAATCAAATGTCAAATGTAGATCAAGAGAAGAAACAAGAAAATAATGAGGTTGAAAAGAAATGTGAACACAAGGTCTAGATTGAAGAGAAGAGTGTAGTCCCTTATGAATTACCCAAGTATAATCCAGTTAACATGTTTCAACTAATTTTCTAAGTCAAGGTGACAGTTCCTTTAATGGAGATGATAAGAATTGATGAACATAAGCAAACGGTAGTGGCCCTTATCAATGGTGCCACTATGGTTTGTGATGATAAAAGGGTGAATACTCAACCTGAAGTAAGTGGAAATCAAGTAAATGAAGAGGTAATGGAGGGAGACATTGGTGAGATCCCTTAGATTTACTCGGGTAGTACTCTCATAGCTTGCCCAAGTAATATTGATCCATTTTATGTAACTTTGATTGTTGACGGTAAGTTTCTAAAGAACTGTACATGATTGATTCAAGAGCATCATCTAATATCATTCTTGTAGAGATAATGAAAGAAATTGGCTTGAAAATTAATTATTCCTATGGAAAATTCTATGCCATGGATTCAAGAGAAATCCCAATCATAGGAGTGATTAAAGATTTCCCATATAGGTTGGCTGCATTTCTTGACAAGGATTTTGTTATGAGCATAGTTGTGGTGGACATCCCACCAAATTATGGTATGCTATTTTCAAGGAAGTGGAGTGCCTCCATGGGAGGTAGCATACAGTGTGACATGTCCTTTTCCACGTTCCCAATTGAGGGAAAAGACATCAAGAGGGAACTAAGAGCTCCACATATGATTGAATATGTGGAAGAAGAGGACAAAATTCACTTTGTAGATACCAGTATGGATAACTTCATGGTTGAAGAGTTACAAGAAGAAGAGGAAAAACAACCTGCACCCCTAAAAAAGGAAGTGTTACAACAAGCAAACAATGATGACTTATGGAGTATTCGTTTTGATGGTGCTTGCTCAAAAGAAGGAGTTGATGTGGGGGTGATACTTATTTCTACCTAGTGGTAAAACTTTTAAGTTTTCATTTTCATTGCTATTCACATGTACAAACAATGTAGTTGAAAATGAAGCTTTTTTACTAGGTCTAAGGCTGGCTGAGAAATAAGGGATCAAGAAGTTAAGTGTTATTGGATATTTAGAGCTTGTTGTTTCTCAATTTAGATCAAGATATACATCAAATAATAATAGGTTGAGACAATATAGAAATGTTGTTTGGGACTCAAGAGAATAGTTTGATGCATTTGGTATTGAATGGTTGAATAGGAGTAAGAATCAGCTGGCACATTCACTTGCCAATATTGCTCTCAAGACGGATGACTTTACTTTTGTTGGAATTTCAAAAGTTAAAGTGCAAATCAGACCTTTAGTTCCTGATAAGATAAAGAATTAGCAGGTTTTTTATGATGATGGTGACATTTTAAAATTCTTGTAGTGTATAGATGAGTATGAAGGTCAAGAAATTGACTTTGGAGCCTTCATGGAGGATATAGATGGTAAGGAAATAGTATTGAGAAATGAGATCATTCAGGTGAAAATAATAAGATTCCAAAAGTATTAGTGGAATTGGAGAGGTTTTTTTATGGCCTTGACAAAACTAATGCTAAGCAATCATCCACTCACAGTGAAGGTCTTTAAGAGGTCAACCTTGGCACTGAGAATGCTCCCAAGAAGGTTTACATTGGAAAGAAAATGAAGCCTCATATCATAACCATGTGTTGATTGTGTTATTGATGAAGTATAGACATGTGTTTGCATGGTCTTATGATGACCTAAAGTCATATAGAGAAGAGTTATTTCAACATGAGATACCTTTAAAGCTAGATGAAAAACCCTTTAGGTAAAAGCAAAGACCAATAAATCCCACAATGTAGCCTAAAATCCAAGAGGAACTCATTAAATTGAGAGATGTTGGGATCATCAAGCCCATCAGACACTTAACATGGGTTTCAAATTTGGTTCGAGTAAAAAATAAGAATGGTGACATTAGGCTTTGTGTTGATTTTAGAAATTTGAATGTGTCATTATTGAAAGATAATTACCCACTGCCAAACATGGAGGCCATGTTACAAAAGGTAACTAGTTGTGATTTGTTATCAATGATGGATGGATTTTTAGGCTACAACCAAGTAGTAGTCAGAGAATTTGATCAATAAGAGACAACTTTTACAACACCATGGGGTACATATTTCTATGTGAGAATGCCATTTGGATTGACAAATGCACGGGCTACTTTTTAGAAAGCCATGGATGTAGCCTTTACAGATTTTAGAGACATATTTTTTATCTATTTACTAGGATGATCTAACTACATACAGTAAAAAAGAAGAGGATCATTGTATGCATTTGGAAAAATTATTTGCAATAGCATTGGAATATGGGATTTCATTGAATCCCAAGAAATGTACATTTAGAGTGAAAGAAGGAAAGCTACTTGGGAATATCATTTGTAAAGGATTTAGGATTAATCTAGAATGTGTAGCTGCAATAGACAAGATCTCTCAGCCCAAAAATGTCAAAGGTATCCAATATTTCTTTGGGAAAATCAATTTTATAAGAAGTTTTTTTACAAATTTTATAGAAATCACCCATCCTATCTCCAAAATTCCAAACAAAAATGAAAAGGTAGTGTGGAGTGAGAATCCTACTAAAGCTTTTCAAAGTATCAAAAAGGATATTAAGGAAGCCCCAATTCCAAAATCCCCAAATTTCTCAAAGTCTTTTCAGTTTTTCTCATTTGCTTCATTTCATATAGTTGTAGGAGTTTTGTTGCAGAAAAACAATGAATATTTTGAGCAACCAATAGAATTTTTTAGTGAATCCTTCCAGGCTTCAGAGCTCAAATACAACTTAATAGATAAACAAGCTTATGCATTAGTCAAGGTAGTAAATAATTTTAGAATATATAGTATGGGAGAAACAATCATTGCATATGTTCCTAATGCTATAGTTAAAGACATCTTTACCGAATAGGAAGCCACGGGTAGAAGATGCAAGTGGATTAACAAAACTAGGATTTTAACATGGACATTCAAATCACTAAGTTGGTTAGAGGCCAAGGATTAGCTAAGTTAATGCTTGAGACAAATCTAGATGCTAATCAAGTAAATCAGGTGGATTATACAAAGGTGTCACCAATTTGTGACATGTAGACCTGTGAATGGTATAGAAACATTGTCTAGTATTTGTAAACAATGATGCAACACCCTAATGGTTTGGTTGACAATGAAAAGAGAACTCTAAAATTGAAGGCAATAAAATATGTCACTATCAATGATGAAATGTGGTGGAGCCCGAATGGAGTTTTGTTGAAATGTGTTAATAATACACAAGCTTCTAAGCTTTTGGATGAGATGCACAATAGACTATGTGGAGGACATTACATGGCTAAGACCACCACTCACAAGGTTTTAAGAGTAGGCTTTTGGTTTCCTATGGTTTTTAAGGATGCACATAAATTAGTGAAGGCATGTGATGTCTGCCAAAGGTTCTCTAGGAAACTCAAATTCTTAGGAAATCTACCATTGAGACCTATTTCAGTTCAAGCACCATTCCAATAGTGATGCATTGATTTCATAGGATAAATATCAAACAAGTCTAGTGGTGGAAACTCATGGATTTTAGTTGCCACATATTACTTTACTAAATGGGTAGAGGCAATCCCTACTAAAAGAGAAACAAGTAAAGTGGTGACTAACTTTTTATTGGGAAACATACGCATTAGATTTGGTGTTCCTGAAAAAATTGTCTTAGATAATGTAATGTGTTTTAGATATGAGGAATTTACAGATTTTTGTAATAAGTATGGGATCCGAGCATCTTATTCATCCCATTATCATCCACAAGGCAACGACAAGGCTTAATCAAGCAATAAAAGCCTTATGAAAATTATCAAAAGAGTGATAGAAAAGAATAAGAGAGCTTGGGATTCAAAGTTGAAGTTGGCATTATGGGAAGAGAGCGTAATGGTTAAGAAAGCAACTCGACATTCTCCATTTGACTTAGTTTATGGTATAGCTATAAGGTTGCCTCAAAATAATTTGATTAAAATGTATAAGTTCATCTAGCAATATGATGGTGATTTATGTGATGAGATGTAGCACAAAATTGAAGCCCTCATTGAAGTGGATGACATGAGATGAGAAGCTCAAAAGGATAATACAAAACTAAATGAAAGTTAAAAATTTGTATGATAGAAGAGCTTCAATGAGAAAGTTTGAAGTAGGGAGTATGATTTTAATGTGGAATGTCAGGGCAGAAGATAAAGGAAAGCATAGAAATTTTGACCGTCTATGGTTGGGCCCTTATTGGATATCAAATACACATGATGAGGACTCCTATTTTCTCCAAAGTTTGATAGGTGAACTTCTTTAACTACTAGTACATGGATAGTTCTTGAAGCCATATTTCTCTTGAAATATGTTTTGCTCCATGTACATTGTATACTCTTGTATCTTCTATACACAGGTTTGCTTTAGTCTGGTCTTCTTGCCTTGTCCGAGTAGGTCCTTGGTTTTTAGTTTTCTTTGTTCTTGGTCTACTTCACCATGAGATCTAGAATCTCGCCATGCCTACAAGAGGTAGGCATCCCCAATCAGATCCACTGGTGGAACCCTCAAAATTTTAGGTCCCATTGCCTTGGAACATTGTTTTGTTATCTCATAGACCTTGTTCTTACCTATAATTAAGGTTTATGTCACAAGTTTTTAGGGTTTTATGCTATGGGGTTGGTTTTTCTTAGCATATTTTATCTTAATCCTTGTTCTTTTGAGTCTAATTTTCCATTGACCTATTATGGTTGGTTTCCAGTCATTTAAAAATAACTTGAGTCTTTAGTATCCATGTATTAACTGGTCCCTTATACCTAGGTTACCATCTCATGATCATATTAAAATATTTCCCTCATGGTATTATTCTCCTATGGTTGAGTTGCCAATTATTCATCTTTTATCCCAAGTCTTTGTCATGGGTTGGTTTTATGTCTGTTTGTCTCATGGTCCTAATTAGTTCCCCTTTTAAAACAACCTATAAGCACATGTAGAATATTCCAACTTAAGTCATTTTCTATAGCTCAATTCATTTCCCATTGTGTATAGCCTTGTGATCGCTAGCCTTGTATTGGCAATGAGTGATGGATCCTTTATTCCATGTATCATTGCTTTGTTGTGCATCACAGATAAGTGTAAGACCTCAAGTTTCATATTAGACATGCATGATGTGAATTCATTTACCTTGTATCACTCAAAAACCTTGTATTGTTTATTTCCTTAACATTCTTGTTTCCAAATCAACAATGAAAAATAACACTACAATCTTTTATATCATTGACTCATCACCCATCGTGCATTGCTTCCTGTTTTCCATTTTTCAGATTAGCGATGAGCAATGAAACCTGTAGCTTATTTTTTAAGGCATTGTATCACTAATCCATTTTCACTGAATTTGTTGGGAGCTATGCCTTCCATAACCATAGATCTTGTTTCTAAGACACATGGCCAAATCTTGAACCATCGTTAAATTTTCTGCCATCGCTAATGTGATTTAGCTATTTTAAAATGAATCGACGACGAGCGATGTAAGATGCTAATACATTTTCTCATCATTGGGGTCTGAGGCATCACTAGAATTTCTTTCTAAAGAGCTTAACTATCAGTGATGAGTGATGGAGGGAGTATAGAGTCAAGGGAAGATGATTTGATCCAATGGTCGGGATTACATTGCATGCATTATTCACATCACTGATTGTGTGCATGAAATAAAAGGAGTATCTATGATGAGCGATGAGGGTTGTCTGATGTCCATCGCTTCACCTCAAAGTGTCACATTTATAGTTAGAAGCATGGAGAACACATTGGCGATGATTGATGGAGAAGTTAAGGAATATTTGATGGAATATTCCTCCCATCGTTGAACTCTTTTGTATCACGGATCCATTTAGATAAGCTGGGAATGAACTAGCAATGGGCGATGGTCTTGAAGCAGGAAGTGATATAGGAAAAAGTGGCAACGTGGAAACATTAAAGGAGAACACTAAAATAAAAAAGGGTAAAGCGCAAGGATTAAGGAGTTCCATGGATGACATTTTAAATGAGAATGATCAATAGCTGGAATTCAAACATGAATGGCTAAAGTGCCAGTTCGCTCATGCGATATTTCTTTCAAACATTAATGGTGAAACCACTCCATTCTTGAGCCATAAAGAAGGTAGTTGGTCCATTTTTTCTCACAATTGCAAGAATTCAAAGAATAAGAAGACGTGAGGGATCCAGGAAAAAGAGTTGTAGAGAATTGAAGGTGAATTTTCTCCCAAATAAGAAATATTTGTACATCTCTAGATGATTTTTTGCTGATTTAAACTGGTTGAGGAAATTAGTGGCTAGTTTAGTGAACTCTTAGGACTTGGGGTTATGAAAGTTTTCATTTTTTGTGAATTCATAGAATCTAGTTACATTTGGTAAAGTACAAGAGGGTTACTATTTGTATTCTACAAATTGATTTTCCTATGAACATAAAACTTGAAGGCCTTAGGAGAGGTAGAGATGGATATGTGAGCTAGAGTGTAGAGAGTGTGACAAAGAGAGAGGGAGAGAGAATGGTGAGATAGAGAGAAGTAGAGAGGGAAGGAGAGAGAGAAAAGGAGGTATGGAGGGAGAGGAGAGATAGAGATAAGTAGAGAGTGATGGAGGAAGGGAGGGAGACATAGGTGAGAGAGAGAGAGAGATGGGGTGTGATTGAGGGAGAGGTAGGTAGAGAGATCATTAGGGGAGATAAAGATAAGTAGAGAGGGAATGAGAGAGAGCGAGAGATAGGTAGGGAGTGAAGGAGGGAGACATAGGTAGAGAGAAGGGGAGGGAGAGAGAAGGATTGAGAGAGAGTGGTGATACAAAGAGAAGGGGGGGAAGGAGAGAATGAGAGAGAGAGAGAGAGAATGATGAGGTAGAGAGTAGAGAGGGAAGGATAGAGAAAGAGGGGGAGGAGGGAGGGAGGGAGGGAGAGATAGAGATAGAGAGAGAGTGGTAGGGAGTGATGAAGGGAGAGGTAGGTAGAGAGAGGGAGAGTGGAGATAGATGTAAAGAGGTAGGTAGAGAGAGAGTGGTAAGGAAGGATAGATAAAGGAAGAGGTAGGGATGGGGAGAGAGGTGAAAAAAAGAAAGTGGCATTTTTTTCACATCTTTTTGCATTTAGTTGATATAGGATATACAGTGTAGGATATAGGGTTTAGGGTTTAGGGTATTGGCTATCAATATAGGTTTTAGGGTACAAATTGATGGTATGATATTTAGGGTACATAGAGTATAGGGTTTAGGGTATTGGTATAAGGTTTAGGGTATGAGATTTATGGTACAAGGTTTAGGATACATAGGGTATAGGGTTTAGGGTTTAGGGTATTGTTATAGGGTTTAGGGTACAAGATTTATGGTACAAGGTTTAGGGTAAATAATAGGGTACAAGGTTTAGGGTTTGGGGTATTGGTATAGGTTTTTGGGTATAATATTGATGGTACAAGATTTAGGGTACATAGGGTATAGGGTTTTGGGGTTTAGGGTATTGAATTTATGGTTAAGGGTATAAGGTATAAGGTATAGGGTTGAGGGTATTAGTATAGGGTTTAAGGTTTAAGGTATAGGGTGTATGGTCTAGGGTTAAGGGTATAGGGTATAGGGTTTAGGGTTTAGGGTTTAGGGTATTGGTATAGGGTTTAGGGTGCAAGATCAATGGTACAAGGTTTAGTGTATATATGATATAGGGCTTAGGGTATTAGATTTATGGTTGAGCTAAGGGAACATGCACCAAGATGGGGCACAAAAAAGTGGCCAAATATCCAAAAATGAGCAAATCATGCTCATGTTATGAAGAAATTCAAATAACAAGCTTGTGTTATGGCTCAGTTTTTCCAAGCAATAACATTCAAGTGTATTATTTGAATAAAAAAAACTCATGTTTTTAGTGTTAAAAACATGATCGTGTTATTAGCATTAAAAACACAATTGTGTTTTTAGTGTTAAAAACATGATTGTGTTTTTAGCGTAAAAAAAATGATTGTGTTTTTAGCATTAAAAACATGATCATATTTTAACACTCAAAACATGTATGTGTTTTTAGCATTCAAAATACGATGCTTTTAGAGCATACTAAAACACGAGTATGTTTTGGCTTTTACAAAACACAAGCATGTTTTTTGATTTTACAAAACACGAGCATGTTTTGCCTTGTACTAAACAAATATACATTTTGGATTGTAATTGGGCTTGGATGTTTCATTTGCCTCATGGGTGAACCCACAATAGTAGATTACACTTTTTTGGACAAAGGAAAACTAAAAACTCCCATTAAAAATTCACTAAAGGGCTTCATATAAAGGGGGGGCTTCAAATGAAAGGGGTTTAGTTGAAGTACCCCACTTCTATCGAAGCAGGTGTTCGAATGAACCCCCTCAAGTTCATGAATGTTTAAAAAAAATTAAAAAAAAATAATAGCCCTTCGACTGAACCACTCCTTCAATCAAAGACATTTTTTCCCTCTCTAAATTTATAGACGAGGTTAACTTTTTTTCATTTTTAGCGAGGTCTTTTTCATGAGTAGGGCGGAGGGTGCGGTCATTTTGGCATTTCTAGCAAGTTCTTTTTCACGAACAGGGTGAAGATCATTTCTGGCATTTTCACAGGGCGAGGTTAAATAGCATGTCTATTGGTATAGTTATAGCTGAAACATCTGTTAAATTGTTCTATCATTTACACTTTAATGGATATTCTTAGACTATTTCAATATTCCTATTTTGGGCATAAGTTTAGTCACATGAACAACCTTATGTCATTTTCATGCACACGAAAAGGCGAGAGGAGGTGAACATCACAAGTTTTTCATTTTCATGCATAGGTGAAGGCGAGATGAGGAGGAAAACATCAGAGGTCAAAACACACCAAAAAATAGGTACGCATCAATCAACCCAAAAAAAAAATTCCTCCTTTGATTTCTGCTTAAATTGATCTCAAGCATAAAATTCCCAGGGTAAATATGTATCATGAATATTGTTGTTCAGTTATAAAGAGGAGCCATTAATGTCTAGCTTTCGGTGTTGTCATAGTTCTTCTATGCTAATTTTGGGTTCCTTCTATGTTGACATTTTGAGAAAATTGAGAGGGAATTATCACTCTTAGGGGACCTTATGGATTCCTACGTTCTTGAATGCAGGGAATTCATTTACACCCATAGGTATAATGCATAGTATGGGTGGATGAGATTCCTACTAGCACAACCCTCCCCAATGCACTATGATAAAATATACCAATGAGCCAATAGTGATAAATAACTTGGATTTAATATGTGAGTGTGTAAACCTAAATAATTTAGCACCCACAATTCCTATGATAAACACACAATGTGGATGCAAAACGTAAGGATTAAAACCTAGAGTCACATAGATACATTTAGGTGTATTTAAAATTAGGGTTAATTGTGATTTATACAGTATATTTTCCCTATGATGTGCCTTCTATATTATAATATGAGAAAAAACATTAGGGTTTTGGGTGATCTGGGTTTTAGTCACAAAGATACATTTAGGCGTATTTCAGATTATGGTTTTAGGTGATCTAGGTTTTTATCCTATAAGTTTTGTTTTTAGTTTTGTGTGGGTCATGCTATTGGGTTCTTTTTATCTGTTCTATCCTATTGAATACATTTTGGGTTTTGTTTTTGTCCTATTAGAGAACTGTGGTGTATTAAATTTTGTTGCCTATTAACAACTTCAAAATTTTGTGTTTGTTTTTGGAATTTTTGAATACTTTTGTATCATATACATGTAATGCAAAATTATTATCATCTGAGCCCAACTAAAGAGATTTTGTTGCAATCGTGATTTTTTTTGCGGCAATTTTTTTGTCAATTTGTTTGTCTCCTTAGATTTGCATTTACTTATTTTGTATTCTTTTATTTTATTGTTATGATGAATGGATAGATAAGATTTTTGGCATTAGATCTAACTGCATCTAACTGATCACTATACCTCTTATATAGGGAGGTGTTTCAAAAGGCCTTTGAATCACTTTTTAATTAAGTGAACTGACATGGAGTCACTTTTCACACTTGAAGGACTTTTTTGAGATACCTATATGTGGTGTAGGCTAGGAAGTCTTAGCTTAAAAGACAATCCCTTTTTTTTGCAATGAGTATATGTGTCCTCTTCTTCATCAAGTTTTTCAAGACTTGGCATGCTATGCAAGCATATCAATGTATTTCAAGCTCCTATAAGAATAATATCATCATAGTATTTGCACATTAGAGTATGTACATGAAAGTGAACCCAAAGAACTAAAGTTGTTGTCACTAGGTGCATGTTCACTAGGACAAGGTCACACCTATGTTATTTTAGGCAAGTTATGTAAGCTAAATGATAGGTCTTAGCATGCAAATAGTGTATGTTCCATGCATGATAAAGTCAATTGAGATAGCATATATAAAATTCCTTTTGAGTGTGTAGACACCCTTCTTTTTGAGTGTGTATCTTATGTGATATGAATGAATATTGTAAGGAATTATCTTGATTCTAGATATGTTTACATGTGAATTCAAGTTTGAATTTTATCTAGAAAAATTATACTTTATTCTTGTGCTTATGCAAATGTTTAAAAAAAAAAAAATTCCCTCTCATGTTTACTAAGTTTATTTACCTTTTAGTAAATTCTTGAGTTTATTTGTGTATTATGAGACAGGTTGTTACATATGGTATTAGAGAAAACCGGGTTCAACACATGGACCTACGAGCTCATTACGACAAAACTTGTTAAACATTAGTAGATTGGCTAAGGTTAAAGCTGGATGATGCCAAAATGGCATAGAGAAAAACCAAGGAAACTGTCTGGAAGACTATTTCCTCAGTTACTAACCAGACTAAGAGCTCGGGTAGAGCAGTGTCTGTATGAATTCAAGATCAATCTTAAATCTCTAGAACATAGGGATGGGAAGATCCAGAAGTAATCAACCAGGTGCAGGGGCATCTGAGTGTTGTAAATCCTTGAAACTATATCAACTACACCTAGAGAAAAGATGGTTCTAGTCTAACTTCTAGATGGCATGGAATGAGCCAAGTGGAATAAATGGATCATTAAAATGGTTGTGATCTAAGTACTTGCCTTTTGGTAGAGCTAGAAAGTACAACCGCATTGGTGAATGTAATTATCACCGAGATATTTAGTCAAATTGTTTAAGTTTTAACATGTAACCCATGCAATGAAGTAAGCAATAAAGTTTTGTAATGAGGAATGAAGAAATAAGTTGTGTTCCTATTGTAATCTTTGTATAAAATGATCTTATGATATCATCTGACAGGTGAATGATAGATACTCCAGGAAATAGGAGTGAATCTTATATAACACCTTTATTTGTAAAATTTTGAGCATAATGAAAGTCTTAAGGGACTTATTTTTTTTGATGTGCTTGTAATACAATCTCTAAACCATTGTAAGCTTTTGGAAAATTTGAATACCATGCAACAATCTACTCCCTTGTCGTGACTTAGTTAAGTCATGTAGTGCATTAACGGTGTTATTCTGGATTGTGACACTCCTTTGGATTTTTGGTAAAATTTCTATTTTAAACTGGCAAGGATTGTCATTGTTTTATTTTATTTTATTTTGAAATGGTCTAGCCACCAAATTTTGAAGATTGTTTATCTTATGACCGGTTGGTCAAAATTTGATTTATTGTTGGAAGAGCTCATTCTTTGATTTATTGTTTAGATTCAAACTACTTATATTTTGATATTGAGTTGAGTTTTTGTGGTGGCTATACCAGAACTTTTGGTTGTTTACTATGTTGGATGTAATGTCCTTCTCTATCATGTCTTGGATGGGCCTCTGATGGATTGTGTAAGGGAGTAAATTGTAAAATGCACCTGGTATGTCCCTAACTTTACTGAAGAAATCAGCCTTGTGTGGAAAGAAATTAGTTCCAAACCCTTTTAGGGTTACATAATTAATATGTATACTATTGGAAGGAGATCTTATGCGGATATCACTTTCCAAACCTTGTGTTATAGTTTGTGGGTGGACAGGTAGTCCAGTAAGCCCAAGTGAATAGTCTCTCCAAGTCGAGCAGAATGGTGAACATTACTATGTAGACTGCAAAGCGTATGTATATAAAACTATGGCCATAGTGAGTGTGTTGCCACTACATGCACTCGTCAGTTCACAGTACTCCAGACACTTAGATAACCAGAGTTGTCGTACTTAGTAGGAGGGTATCCTTAGTAGTGCGACAGAGTTGGTTAAGTGGGGGTACACACCAGAGCTCAGATGGCAACTATGAGGGTTTCCAACACAATCTCCATCGAAAGGTAAGACTGCTTCCAGTTAGGAAGTGTGCGGAGGAATCACTTAAATCTGTGGTTGGAAGAAAAATAGGCAGGTGATGCTTTCCCTCTTTTCAGTGGCATGCCGAGTCTTGGAGGACAGATGAATTAGAAAAGGAATTCTAATCCTTTCTCTTGTATTTACTTATCAACTTATTTTGATGATGCATGAAATAAATGAAATTGGTACTCGGTGAAAAAAAAAAAAAAAAACCTTTTCAGCTAGAAAAGTGAAGGTTGATGTTACTATTTCTATCTTACATGAGGAATAGTTGTACCTTACATGCTTAATGTTGTTAATATTTGCTATAATTCTCTTGGTGAACCTGTGTTAAAAGTAGTTGTTTGCTACATGTAGAAAGAGACATCCACCTTTTATGGTGTTTGATAAAACTTCTATAATTCTGCTAACAAGGTGACTCCATTTGAGACATTGGACGGGAAAAGATGTCGAACTCCTATAAGCTCTAGGTAAGCTAGAAGATAGGATTAGCATTAGTCCTGAAATGTCATCAGAAATGGATAAACAAATCAAACCGATCAAAGAGATTGGTGAAAGATGATAATAGATAGAAAAAAATTCATAAAGTAAGGAATGTTTTCCAAATTAGCTCCTTGGAATAAAGTAATCTTCAAAAATTCTTGAAGTTATTAATTCAATTGATTACAGAATCATTTTATTCTCATCTATTACCAAGAGGTAAATGCTTTATATGAATTACATTTGAAAGTATATAACAGATGATAATTATATTCTTAGAATGTTTTACAGGTACATGACCAGGAGTGGTCATGATTGAGTTTCTTAAATGCAAGGTCCAGTGGGACTGGTATCTAAAGGGTAAAATGCCATGGAAACTTTAGCATGATTTTATATTAAATATATTCTGAATTTCTTACGCTTTTGCAGGATAAACAAAACATTTATCTTATTAAGATTTCTGATGCATTGGATCATCGAGGATGATGACTCTTATAGGGAGAGATATGTTACATCCCTAAATTTAACTCTGTTTTACTTTTTACTTTTGAAGTAATTAGTAGATGATTACGCATGATTCAATGATTAGATGTTTGGAAAAATGTTTGGAAAAATTAGTGTTTTCATGAGTTATGTTTATTTGACTAAAATTGATATGTGTTCAAAATTTGTCAAGCTGTGATGATTTCATATAAGGATTATGAAATGATTAATAATACACTAATCTTGAGTTGGTGAATGCAAGTCACATTCAGGGAATAGTCTTCTGCCCTCGAAGAAAATGAGGGAGAGCATCATCGGAGAGAAGGGAATAGATATAAGGAAAATAATAGTTTCAAGCCATCTTAAGTCTTGTGTAGGCGCAAATTGGTGAACTAAGTTGAGTCGGGGAAGAATATCTTGACCCAATCTCGCATTGAGCATAAACTTATGTCACCATATTATTAAACCTATTGATTAATAGTTAAGAGCATAAACTATTATTTTATGTAAACTTTGGGAAGTTGGAACAAAGTTGTTAGTGCGATTAGTTATTAACGACCTCTTTAGAAATGAATCATCCTTTCTTATCGATAAGAATAGAAATGCTTATGAGAGAGGGAGAGAGTCATTGTGAGGGGGTGGAAATTCCACTCAAACCATGCATGCTCATCTAAGAGCATTCGCAGCCTAATTTTATGGAGAGACCCATGGCTTAGAGGGCATTTTCTGTTGCTCATAAACCTTGAGTATAGAATCCGCGGGAGGGGGTAGTTATTTTAACTACTTTTGAATGGTTGGGTTTGGAATAATAAAAGAAACCGTTATGAGAAGCTTTGGGGGAGGGAGGAAATTATGGTGTGATCGTTGAACAACAAGATATGTTGTCAAGGACATAACTCGGGAGCAGACACCATGAGTGTGAAGAAAGGAGAATAGACCGGACGACATGACAGGCAGTGAGAAGAGGATAGCGTCTCCTAGTGACAGGTCGTTCATTTCTGCAACACAATTTTCCAACGCCACTCCCAGTAGAAAATATGTGGACCTTACTACCTTCAACGCCATTCAATGGAAAACTGAGCCAAATGTGCATGGACAGTGATTGCACTTGGAGTCCACCACATCTCAAGACTTGCGGTTGAAATCAATAGAGTGTTTCCATGCTTCGCCTTGTGCATGAGAATATTGTGCATGTTATGGTGGCTCATTGTCTTTATAGAGGAATGCGGATTCCTCCTTATGCTGGCATTCTGAAGAGCTTTGTTCTATTCCATCAATCACTTGCACTAAAGTGAACCAAAAGATGGTACAACGTTTCAGATAGTGCAGTTGAAGTTTGAGCAGGTCGTACTTTTTAACACTCTCTCTTTTTCTTGAAATAGCGGAGTAAAAGATGAAATATGTCATTTTAATCTCAGAGTCAGTTTTTCTTCATTTAATTTAAAGAAATTGTCTCTCTGCCCTCTAGTGGGATAGTTACACTGGAATGAGAATAATTGGAAATAGAATTGTAAATTTAAGGAATCATCCTTGAGCGAAATTGGAACCACAATTTCCCTAATTAATATTCAAGCCTAAGATTAGATTGTTGTGACCTTATGACTTGGTAGAAGAGCACAAAGACCATGATTAGAATGCTTAATCAGATCATTAAATATTAGTTGATCTTTGTATTTTGTTCTCGACTTCATGTCGAAAGAGTTATATTTATTTGAGAATGCTTAAGCTAGACCTCTTTATGAGTCAAGATAGACTAAACCCATAGGATGAAAGATATTCTTTAATGGGATATACAAATTAACATGGGGTTAGTTTATGTTCCCTATACACTATAATATGATCAAGAAGGTTAGAGAATCACCTAGGTGATAATATATGTATATCACCAAACCATAATTTTCTTATGAGATTTGGAATTTGAATACTTGAGTATGAGGGAGTAACCCCCTATTGGATTAAATATTACTTTGACCAAGCTCGTATGACATAATGCCAAAATCTCCTCTATGACGGTTTGTATGTCCTGATGATGGCATAATGTCATCCATACTACTTGAAATCTGAAAATTGATGAGGAAGTGAAACCCTTCTAGGGATTGGATTAGAGGCAATAGCCTAGACCCTAGATGTTATAGATGTGTAATGTGGGAATTGAACGTATACATCATTAAAATTACCACTGAACCATGTTGAGCAAATATCAACCTTAGCTCCTTGTGGGTATTGAACTAGGCCCGCATAGATAAAGATTTCTTTGTAGGAAATATAATTTCTCCTATAAATTGTTTTGTAATACATATTTAGGGAAATAGGTGTCCCAAGAATGTGGAACCCTAGATAGCCTTTGATAGCATTTATTGCTTATGTCATAATTCTCGAGAGGAGAAATCTACACATTGCAAGGATATAGATCTTGTAGCCTTTATTGAATTTATTGTATTGCTAGTGCTCAAAAGACAAAGTTAACCTCAGGTTGGGCAACACTGGAGTGATTAATCCAGGATTGGACATATTGTGAGATTCGTATCTCAATCACACAAGAAAGTGGTAAACTATTTTGATTGGTGAGGGTTATGTGATATATACATATATTAGAATGTTAAATATATATATATAGATAAATGGTTTCAAAACCTAACTTATGTAGAAAGTTAGTTGTTCCGAGTAGACCAAAGGGTCGAAAGAAGATTATTCTCTTTTATAAATCAAACCTTTTAAGGGTTGAAATACTGGCTTAGATCAAGACTATTGATATGAAATAATAGTATTCTTTAGATAATATATTGGTGAGGGTATACCTTGAATACTATGTCTATTCATGTACATAAAATGTGAACTCAAACAATGCCAAGTGGTCAAAGAAAGACTAGAAGTATTTTTCTCTTATGAATTGTTGCATTTGGAAAAACAAAAATGTTTGATATTTCCATGTATTAGGTTAAAGAAGTTAAACCCTAGAATTGAAACAAGGAGGATATAGGAAGTCTTTAACTCTTATGTCGGACATGACATTGTACATATTTATACCGATTAATTGTGAAAGGTCGAGAAAACCATAGAACAAGACTAGAAGTCTTAATAATACCTTAAGAGATTCTTTGATAATTTCAAAACTTGTTTTAAACCATCAAGATGTTGAGTATTGAATCTTGGGAGTAAAATGATAGGAAGTCATAAACCCTAGGTATTGCAAGGATGCAATAAGGGACTTTTAAAAAGGGTTGAAATCCTTAAATCTTTACATTGATTGAGCATCCTGGATTAAGGATTAGTTCTAAGTAAGATTGGCTGGAATGGAATTTCTTTATAGACTAGTTTGTGTCTAGTGTACCAAATTTAGTAAGTAAACTATAGGATGAGACAATTCCAAGACGAGTCAGAGGTGTGTGTCTAGATGACATGACCAATCAGAATGATCATACTTAGCTAGAAGGGATCTAGAGTTGTATGGTCGATTGAGTTTTGTAGGACACATCCCTAGGATTCAGATGAAGAAACTGGACAGTTCCTTATATCTATACTCTTCGAGAAGGGTCGGGTTACTTCTAGATATGAAGTGCGCAGGGGACCACATGAGTTCATGGTTGGAGGAAAAGCACTCGGATGATGCTCTCCCTCTATAGCAATAGAGTCTTTGAGGCTTGTGAAGTTAGAGATCAACATTCCTGATGCAGTGAACTCCAAGTTCTGGCTTACGACGGTCAAAACTTATGAGGTAAAACTATTCTTTATGCTAAGTGTATCTTATGTGATATGAATGAATATTGTAAGGAATTATCTTGATTCTAGATATGTTTACATGTGAATTCAAGTTTGAATTTTATCTGGAAAAATTATACTTTATTCTTGTGCTTATGCAAATGTTTTAAAAAAAAAAAATTCCCTCTCATGTTTACTAAGTTTATTTACCTTTTAGTAAATTCTTGAGTTTACTTGTGTATTATGAGACAGGTTGTTACATTTTCTAAATCTGAAAATTTTCAATTAATATCATTTGAGGTGTCACATTCATTTCTATATAGTCAATTTTGCAAAGATAAATCACTGTAGTAGACCATCCAAGAAACTAATTTGACATGGAAAACAATTCCCACCAATAATCCTTGTACATACATTTCAACACCAAAGTTTTCATGGCAGGTATATCTTGTATCCATTGTTCTTTGTAAGATTTTTATTAAAAAGTACATGCATTAATAATTGAATGGTTATTTTAGGCATCAAAAGAATAAGAAATGTCATGTAGAATAAGTAGCTAGTGTGCGAAAATATAAACTATTAAAGAATAATCCAATAATTGTGGTCATAACAAATATTATGGAAAGTTGGTAGATATATCTTTTCATTGTTATGATGAATGGATAGAAAATATTTTTGGCATTAGACCTGATTGCATATAACTTAGCCCTATACCTCTTATATGAGGAGCTATTTCAAAAGGCCTTTTAATCACTTTTTGAGTGAACTAATGTGGAGTCACTCTTCACTCTTGAAGTTTTTTTTGAGATACCTATATGTGGCATAGGATAGGAAGCCTTAGCTTAAAGGACAATCCCTTTTTTTCTTCAATGATTATATGTGTCCTCTTCTTCATCAAGTTTTTTAAGACTAGGCATGCCATGCTAGCATATCAATGTATTTCAAGCTCCTGCGTCATATTATCATAGTATTTGCACATTAGAGTATGTGCATGCAAGTGAACCTAGAGAACTAAAGTTTTTTCCTCGGGTGCTTGTTCACTAAGACAAGGTCACAACTATACTATTTTAGGCAATTAATGTAAGTTAAATGATAGGTCTCAGTCAAACAGTGTACAAAGTTTTCTGCTATTTTATTTTGTTGAGCCTCCCATCAATAGTTGATTCTATTTGGTTTGTCCCAGTGTTAGCATTTGCAATGGGAAAATACTAGAGAGAGGAGTCAATCTTAGGTGCCATCGAAGGATCACTAGACAAATTTTGTTTATCAAAATCAAATTCTTGGATTCTTCCATTTGATCCATTTAGAGTGGAGCATTTCTCAATATCACTAGATCTATCATTAAAATTTTTGCCCCATTTTGTTGCCAGTAATGCATGGGCTTCCTCTACAGAGGTGATCACCCATGGACTCATTCTTTGAGGCCCTATTCTAGATGGTACATAAATGATGTCACGTTTATTTGGATGTTTCCCATTTAGTGATTTTGGTTCCTGCCCTGTAACAGTCCATTCAGCCCCACTCTGGGAAATTTGTTTTTCTCCATGAACAGTCCCTTCAGCTCCCACCCTTTCACCCACATATTTTGAGGAACTATGTCCAAGGATATAAGTTTGCGAGTACTCTTTTGATGCATCTATGTATCCTACATCGACTAATTTTTCCCTATATGAAAAATATATGTTTCTTTTAGTCCCATTTGATTCTCCAAATAACATATATGATTATGTAAATCCAGATTATCTTCCTTTCTGGTTGCACCATTTGAAACTCCATTTTCAATGCCCTTGCAATCCATAGGCCTTAATTCCTTTTTGTTGGCCTTACCTCATGAGTCAGCAACAAAGCTTAAATCCAACTTCTCTTCCTTAATGGCTTCTCCATTTGTAATTATATTTGTAGTGTCCTTCCAGTCCATGACAGTTCCTGCTAATGCACGATCGTCCATGGGCCCCAATTTCTCTATGTTGTCCTTCCTACCCGAGTCAGCAAGAGAGCCAAAATCTAGCCTCTCTTCCTTTATGGCCACTCCATTTGAATTTCTATTTTCAATGCCCTTACGGTCTACAACAGTTGTAGTTGATGTAAGGACATTCATAGAGATCAATTCCTTTTCATTGGCCTTTTTCTAAACAGTAGCAGAAGCTAATGTATCATTTCAATTTACTTTTTATGGCATTCCATCACCATGAGACCACATGTCTTTGAGGTATTTTTTCAAACAGTTCACTCAACAACCTCTTTGAGTCCCCTTTGGCATCTATCGCAGTAATAGTCAAATCTACCCATGTTAGATAGGCATCTAGGTAAGGAAATGATAGGATGAACTTAACCTAATCTCTAACATATTCTGTGACATGATGAAATTTCTTACTTGTTTTACCATAAAACTGTGAGCTAAGAGGATTCTTACCAAAATACATATAAATAACATAGGATTTTAAGTTCTCCTAAATGTACCAAAAAACTCTCCCTGACTGCAGTGAAAGTAGAAGGCATGGATCACATTGCAAATGTACAAGATAAAAGTAAACAAGAATGATTACAAGTTAGTGCACCTACCTCACTAGTGAAATCCGACATTCTAGAGGAATTTGGTAGTTGGATTGGAGCTTCCTTTTCTGATTTGTACAAGGTCTACAACAAGAGTTTCTAGGAATCTCCATTTTGGTCTCCTGCTCGATTTGATTCCCTTGGTAAGCATATTCCATCTTTTGTACCATTAGTGAGTCAACTTGGTGATCATGAAGGAGCAAGGTTATCCTTTGTTCCTGGTGTTGATGACATAATTATTGTTATTTATGATTATGAGCCTATAAGCATAATAGCTTATGCCCTCACCTCTCATGAATATCATGCCCACATATCGGATAAGAATAAACTAAAAGAAAAGGAAATGGAGAAAGAAAAGGAAGTTGGGGATTCATTTGGTATAGAAGCAACTCATTTCTATTCCCTTTAGGCGTCTGAAGGATCTGAGCTATCTGAAGTCATTCCTAGAGAAAAAATCTATGGAACTTATGACAACTTTACTTCTAGAAGCAAAGGGGCTGTAATTTCAGATCCCTTTCTTTTTGATAAGGCCATGCATGTAAAAGTTTCTTTTGATGATGAAAGCCTAGGATGGAAGGTTAAATACATGGTAACTTGTTATTATGCAGTGCGGTTTGATGCATTGAGGAAAAAATGTTTCCCAACAGAGTTAGACTTCACTCATTCACTTTACCGCTACAGGAAATGGGGAGCAAAAGGTGGAAAGAGCAATGGTTTTTTCACAAAAACTATGGATGACAGATTCATTGTCAAGCAAGTTACAAGACAGAATTAGAATATTTTATGAAGTTTTCCCTTGAATATATTAAATATCTTTCAGACTCTCTGAGTAAAGGGAGCCCAACCTACCTTGCAAATATTCTTGATATTTATCAAGTTAGCATCAAGTTAGCATCAAGTTTTGATTGCATGCATAGGATATTATGTTATTAAGATAGCAGCTAGATGTTGCTCCATGATGTTTATTTCTACGCGGATAACACATGTTGTAAGTCCTGGAGAGAAGACATTTTATTACTCTTAACCAAAGGCTTTACTTATTTGGGGGATGGAAGTGGATGGGTATTTAGTACATTCTTTTGAATTTTTTTCTTTAGAGAAGGGTACAACTTTGAAAAGAAATATTCCATGTTAGCTTCAACTACTGTTTGCAATATAATTAGGAGCTCATTGTAAAGTTACAAAATCATTAAAATTATAATGAGTATTACTTAAAACTCTTGTTGCCAACTACACCTTTACATGGCATTTCATTCCTACTAGACAATACCAATTGCTCAATAGAAAATATCTCTTCCCTCTTGTTTGTCATTTTATTTATAATTTATTTTTTTGCATGGAAAAGTGCAAGTCTATTTATTTTTGTTCACTTAAATTTAAACATTAGGATGTTTAAAGTAATTTATTTTTTTGGGAAAATCAGGGACTGATATGGCAGCTCAAGAACCACCACCTGATGGTATATTTACCAATACAAATGACGAGATCCATAAATTGCACCTTATTCTAGTTAATCCCACCACCACAAGGGTTTACAAGGATACATGTGTGTCCATTCTACATATATTAGAGAAGATTAGATGGACATTTGAGAATGCACATGCTTTGTATGCTGACAATATAGAAGTTATTCTTGCTCAAATGCAGCAAGAGATTAGTAGCAAGGTTTCTCTTGCAAATGTTCATTTGCAACTCCCAAAAGAAACCATAAAAAGACAATGTTTTCCATATTACATTGGTAGATCCAAGATTAAGGAATATCAAGTGGTCCTCGATGTGTTGATCCTTAGATGGCCCCTTTGATATACCCACACTTTCTTGCAACATTTGGTCGTTATCCAAATAATGACCAAATTCCTTTATACTTTGCACAACAATTGTACGACGAGGTTCATTTGGGACTCAACATCAACTATTTGGACCTACCAGAATATTATGGTTAGGGGTGTGGTAGGGTAGTTAATAGGGATGATTTTTATCGAGCAGATCGATCGCCTCCAGTTTATCAGGATATGGTTGGGGAGAGATTTCCTGATATCTCCCTAGCCCTTATGCCTATTGCAAATTAGGTTGTCATTGCTTCTCAAAGGGAAGCAATTGATAGTGTTGGTGATATAGCTGCTACTGCATCTACGATATCTACTAATTGTGTGTGGATATATTTGATGATTCATTCTACATGATCTAAATCATGAGATCATGGTGTTGATCCTTATGGTATGGAGGGTTTCCTTTCATCTTTAGACATATATGGTCTTATAGGAGAGCAAATGCTTCAGAGTATAGCTCATTATTTGTCAGACAACCTATTGGAGGCATATGTTTTCATTGCGGCAGAGCTTGGGATCCCAATACATGAGGTCAGAGGACATGTGGTTAGAGCTTGGCATTCACATCTAAGATCCGGCCAAGCTATAGGTCCTTCACTGCATTCACATCAACCTAGCTATGCAAAAAATCTTGTAGATCCACCTACAAATCATTTGGCTGCTAGAGAGGACACACCTACTGGTCATTCTGCAAGTGTTCAACATCATGCATCTTAGGGCCTAGATGCAATTGAGGATCAGTTGCAAATGATGGGATCATCAAGTTATGTGGATATGATACTACATGGAGACATGTTGTCAATTCCATCTCACTTGGTTAGTCCACTACACTCGTTAATATTTGAGTGAGCCAAGGAGACCCATGATATAGCCGAGTTGGAAGATAGGATCATTGCAATGAATCCTACACCACCTGATACAAGATATGTATGTATGTACATGCATGCACAATTTAAAGTTGTTTAAATTTTAAATTACCTATTTTACTTGAATCGTAGATAGGCTAATGTACACATACATGTTATATATATATATATATGAGTTAACTCATGTTACACCTAGTTTGAGGATGGAGCGTGTACGTAGGAATGATTCAATTGATGTGACTAATGTTAGTGGACAGGTGAATTAAGTTTTTAAATCATGTAATCATGTATGTATATAATTTGTATTACCACCTCCATGCCAAGAAAACTTCAGAAGCTATCTTTGATGACCAATCTAGTCAAAACTATACATATGAAACCTGCATAAAGAATGAGCAGTCTACACCAAATCAGTCCAAATTGTAAATAACTTTATTGTATCATTTTAAGTTCATTATCCATTTAGATGTTAGGTGATAGGATTGACTCTATTTCCCTCAGATAAAACATTGATCAAATTTTTCTGAGAGATTTTGAAGTCCTCATATGGCCCAAGTTTGTACCAAGGTCCCCAAAATAAACCATTTGTGGTACCTATAGAAAAATCAATGATCATACTACTTTGTCTCTCTTTATGTCATAGATTAATCATCATTTAAATGTTAAGTCAAATCAATTATAGTTTTCCCCCTACTAGGTTGTAGGGTTATCATGTTTTGGTCTAGTTTTTTAGCTAGCTCTTGCAAAAAATCCAAGGTTGTACTATTCCAAAATAAAAAATGATGAGGTTCCTCATTGATAATGACTACAACAATGAAATGAAATTATGTAAATGTCTAATACTAAATCTATAACTTGGATAGCCTATTGGTACTTACTTTACATAGAGAATATTAAAAATAATTTCACTTCATGTTCAAAACTTGTAAAATAGCTCTTGAAGGATTTCATACTGCACCCATTTTTATGCCAAGCGTGCAGATTATGTTTATAATTCAAAGACATAATTTTGCAAGCTTAAAATTAGAGATAGTGCATTACCCTAAATTCAAACTCCATTCTTTCATTGCAAGCTTGCACAACTTTAAAGAGTATCTGCCTAAGATTTTAACCATTCTCTTGGACTGGTAATGCACTGTCCACTTTTCTTAGATGTTAGTTCTGCAAATATTTTACATTACAATTGATTCCATATATCACATATACACTACTCTATTGTGTGAGGTGCTCCAGCCAATCTTTAGTTCACAACTGAAGCAAGAAATAGATGCCTTTAAGCTCAACAAACATAAACTTGATAAACAACATGCAAGCTTTCTACAATTCATGGGTTAAAATCTCTATTTTATTTTCTCTCTATATCTCTATGCTATGGAAATGACCTTAAAATTTCAAAAAATAGTAGTATTTGTCTCTTTTTCTAAAGTTTTTTACATTTTTTTCAAGGTGTTTGAGTTTTTGAGTTACTTACTTGTGAGTAATAGGGAGTTTTTTCAACTATACCTTAAAGTTTGATATTGTATGCAAAATAAAAATATATTTTTTAATTTTCAATTTATCTAATCTAATTGGATGCAAGGAACCTTTTAAGGAATGAAATGTTTCATCTTAATGTAATGATAAACATAATGGTTTTATTTTGCCACAGAAACTTGATGCACTTTTCACTTTTCAGACATGTTTTGCTAATAGCAATATGATTCATATTGTTAAAATTTAAATTTGTTTGTTGTCAAATAGCACAAATAAAATGTGGACACACAATAGAAATATTCTTCAAATTAGAATGTGAAGCTCCCTGAGATCTAACTACACCTAAAACCTAAAACTATAAATACAATTTACAAGTATTGCACATTGTACATGATTTCAATGGAGTTTTGTAAGTAAATATTCAATTGACTATATTTTTTTACTGTGGATACAAGCACCAAATTGTTACTAGTCAAGCCTAATAGTGAGATTTTCAGATATAATGGATGAAAAATGTAGATGAATGCTAATTATTGTCTAAATCAAAGAATTTTTATAGAAAAATCTCTTACAAACAACTTGTTCCTAATAGGCCCAATCAATGTAGTATAAGAAACTTTTCTAGCTAAGATCCATCTTCACATCTCAGATTGTAGATGAAGAAGAAGATATTCTTCTCCAGTGACATTTCTATGTTGATGATATTATGTGTTTTGAGATCAAGGTGTTGGATGGTCTATTATTTCTTGGCCGATGGAAACACATTTTGATGGTTTTGACCTCCTTGCAATTCAAATGTGGCAATGGATATTTCATTATTTACAATTCAAGCCAATTACTACTTTTGAGTTGATTGTTTGGTGTGTATGGGAATACCTAACCCATCAATGGTGTTTTTTTTGTATAATACCATTGCAAAAGTTGTCTACAAGCTCTACTTATTTTTAGAAACCTTTGTGATTGTTGGAAAGTTTGGGAAAATAGCAGTTCTCTTTCGTATATATATGAACAAAACAATGAAATATCCAATTTCGAGCTATTTGGGTTTGGACCTCCAATAAATTGGATTTGACCTATTATAGGATTGTGTTTAACTTTAAATGTATTTCTACCTAAGCATGATTACAATACAACCTTAACATTTGATACATCACATATAATTGGATAAAAACTAGTCAGTACAATAAACATGCAAATATCATATTGAATGATCAATCCATGTTTTTAAGGTGAAATCATTGAGAGGGTAACACAACTAAATTTCAATAAACATAAAATAAATATTGCATCTTGTAGCAACAACTTGTTTACCTACTAATTAAATTAGGCCCAGGGTTGTCATGTTGGCTTCGAATTGAGCGATCCTCAAAGTGAGAATCCTACTCTGATGGATGCACTGAGCCCTGGAGATAGTAAAAGACATGTACACAATCTAATTACATTATTCCAAATTAGAAATTAGAATAATGTTATATATCTATATACATGTTTACAAATTATATACATACATGATTACATGATTTAAAAACTTAACTCACCTATCCACTAACATAGTCGCATCAATTGAGTCATTCCTACATACATGCTCCATCCTCAAACTAGGTGTAACATGAGCTAAGTCCCTCTACTATATATATATAACATGTATATGTACATTAGCCTATCTACGATTCAAGTAAAATAGGTAATTTAAAAATTAAACAAATTTAAATTGTGCATGCATGTACATACATACATATCTTTGTATCAGGTGGTGTAGGATTCATTGCAATGATCCTATCTTCCAACTTGGCTATATCATGGGTCTCCCTGGCTCACTCAAATATTGACGAGTGTAGTGGACTAACCAGGTGAGATGGAATCGAAAAAATGTCTCCATGTAGTAGCATATCCACATAGCTTGATGATCCCATCATTTGCAACTGATCCTCAATTGCATCTAGGCCCTAAGATGCATGATGTTGAACACTTGCAGAATGACCAGTAGGTGTATCCTCCTCTCCAATAGCCAAATGATCTGTAGTGAAATTATTTTTAATATTCTCTATGTAAAGTAAAGTACCTATAGGCTATCCAAGATATAGATTTAGTATTATACATTTACATACTTTCATTTCATTGTTGTAGTCATTATCAATGAGGAACCTCATCATTTTTTATTTTGGAATAGTACAACCTTGGACTTTTTAAAAGAGCTAGCTAAAAAACTAGACCAAAACATGATAACCCTACAATCTAGTAGGGGGAAAACTATAATTGATTTGACTTAACATTTAAATAATGATTAATCTATGACATAAACAAAGACAATAGTATGATCATTGATTTTTGTATAGGTACCACAAATGGTTTATTTTGGGGACCTTGGTACAAACTTAGGCCATATGAGGACTTCAAAATCTCTCAGAAAAATTTGATCAATGTTTTATCTGAGGGAAATAGAGTCAATCCTATCACCTAACATCTAAATAGATAATGAACTTAAAATGATACAATAAAGTTATTTACAATTTGGACTGATTTGGTGTAGACTGCTCATTCTTTGTGCAGGTTTCATATGTACAGTTTTGACTAAATTGGTCATCAAAGATAGCTTCTGAAGTTTTCTTGGCATGGAGGTGGTAAATGCTATAACCATTTATAAGGTCGCCTTACACATGCACGACTATTGGAAATGGCTGGAATTGCTTATTTTGATTAATGCAGAATCCCTTACTTTATTTCAATGTGGTTTACTTTATTTTAGGGCATATTGACAAGACTCCAATCTTAAAGCTCAAAGCAAAAAGGAACCTATTCACGTGTGTATGTAGGGTAGACTACAGAGTCAACGACAGTCACCCTTAACTTATTGCAACCCTAATTTATAGTAGAAAACACACCAAATTTAGGGTTTTAAAACGTGGAAGTTGTTAGGATGATTTATGGTGATTTTTTTGCAATTTCAACGCGAGAAAATTTGTGATTTTCAACGATTTTTTGCTAGTCAACAGTATGCAAAAAATCCTAAAAAAATCGGGGAAAAAATCTGCAACCCTGAGTATTTTTTAAAAATTGCAAAAATTACAATTTTTTAAGGATTTTTTCTTTTATGGTTTTACAATGTGATTTTGTAGGAAAAAAAGATCATTTTGCATTATTTTTGAGTCTGTTTCTTATTTTTAACAGTAGGGGAATTTCAATTTGTAGTTGCAATGTGTTGCAAAATAATATACGCTTGTCAAAAATGAGCTTTACTCTCCTTGATACGAAACAGTGGTACTGATTGTGGTCTTTTGATGAGCAATGAGCAATGAGCAATGAACGATGTTTCTTTTGTTTTGCATATTGGGGATGGGTTTTGAATGTTGAGTGTTGTATTAGCGATGCACGATACATGGGTCCTATGTGTTATTGTTGGAATCTCTTTTGTAGCTAATTGTTCATGAGTTTTATGATGTGAAATAGAAATGTGCGATGGCCCTTGGTGCTCTTTGTATTTTCTTCTATCACTCATCACATATTTGTTCCAATATTTGAGTTTCAAAATAGCGATGAGCGATGAAGTTATTTGCTTAAACTTTCTTTCGCTGATCTAAGTTGCTCTTATGAGCGATGTCTCTTCTATCTTTTATTTTCATGCAAGTGCATGTACTAATCTTGTTCCTTCACCTTATCTCTTTTCATTGATGTGATCTGAAATTCGAAGCATGAATCAGTGATAAGTGATAGGAATTGAATGTGATTGAGGATGGACTGTAAATTGAATCACTGATATCTCATTGCGTGGATGCTCACATCGCTAATAGGACTTGTGAAACGTGAAATGTATTAGTGATGAGCGATGGCTACTAAATGAAAGAGAATGTGGTAACATCCTGGGGACATCATTTAAAGCAAAGAAGAAAGTAGCGAGGCTAGAGGAGAACTGTGGATGTGGTTTTAAAATGAAATGATCAACGCCTAGGGTTTAAATATGAATAGCTATGTGTCAGTTCGCTTGTGTGAGCTTTCTATCGACCATTAATGGTTATGTGTTCCATTTCTTGGCCATAAAGAAGGTGGCTGGATTATTTCTTGCACATTTTGAATTGCTTAGGAGTGGAGAAGAAATCCAAAAGCTGAAGAAATAGTGTGGAGAACTCCAACAAGCAACTACAGCAGCATTAGTATCTGTTGTTCACCTAGGTAAGCAAATTTTTGTATCTCTTCCTGTTAGAAATACTAAATTGTGCTATTTTGAAAAATAGTAGGGAATTTTGGAGATAACTTGCTTACGGTTTATTCATTGTCCTGAATTGGGGTGATAAACATTGTGTAAGGTTTGGGAGTATTTTGTTTTATAAATTGTGTCTTGTGTTTTAAAACTAGGTAGGTTTTTTTGATTAAGAAAAGTGTAAACCCTAGTCTTGCCACATAGCAAATATAAGTGAACCAGAGCCTAGTGAGTCTAGTATTAGGCTGGAGAGAAAAGCAAAGAAGAAAAGAGTTAAAAGACTTAAGACCCAAGATGTTTCATCCCTGGCTAAACCAGAGCCACTTGTGGCATTTAACCCTAGACCAATTACCCCTGTGGCATCCTCAAGGTCTAGGAGTACAAATAAAAATCAAGAGAGATTCATGGAAGGGGCCTCTAGAGAAGTAAAAGAGAGTGGGTCATGAATTGGCAAGAGACTTATGGGCCAAGTATCTGTGACGAGCAGATTAATTAAAAATGATGGTGAAATTGGAGAGTTGGCTCAACCTCAGAGTGGATGGTAGTTGTTCTTATATACTTTTAACAAGAGTAATTCTAAGAAGTCAGCATGTTACTTATGGGGGATCAACCCTGGGAAGTTGGTGGTACCTAATGTGTTTATGGAGGTGGATGTGATGATGGAGCCAAGCATTATCATCCCACAGACAGAAAAAAAAAAAAGAGAGAGAGAAAATGGAAATGTAGTCCTTGAGGTGACAAGGGATAAGATTATAGAGATATTTGGGTTGAATCCTAATTACACTGTAAACATCAAGCGTATGAATCTATATGGTGAATATGAGCATAACAAATTTACATACAAAAGTAGACTACTTGTTCAACATAGATAGAGAAAGGAAAGATTTCTCCCTAAAGATATTGAGCCCTTTGAATGTGAAGAATTTGTGGATTATTTTAAGAACACATATTATTGCTTGAATCAGGTTCTAGCTTGAAAATTTGAGGGGAGGATAGCCCTTGACCTGTTGGTGATGGCAACAGATATACAGGCTCATAATAAAAACATTGGTTTTGATTACGTTGCTTTTGTTGCAGAACATATGCATAAAGATTTTATCAATCTAAAGAAATAGGTTCTCCCTATACGTTTCCCACATTATTATCTGTTAATTTATATGCTTTTCTTTGAGGGTGATTAGAGCTAGAAAATAAATCTGAAATTGAGACTATGGGGACAATGAGAATAATGTTTTTCTAGTCCAAATGTGGACACATATTTGTGACCAGGATTGTCCCAATTCCAATTATTTGGTGTTTGCTAATGTTATCAGGTTTGGTATTTTGGAAAGTTTGGGCATGACTCCTATTTAGAGGCTCTCAGGATTAATCATAAATATCATGCACCTAAAGGATATGGAAAGGTCAACTGCAAAGCATAATTGGGTAGATTGGTTTCTACATTCAGAGTATACTCTGATCAGGGCTTATGGAGCCAAGGTAGCATCACATTGCTTTCCCCTATATGTCTCTGACTGGTTAGAATTTATGGAGTTAATGTGGTAAATTTATTTTATGGATTTATAAATGTTCAGAAAAGCTAGGAAGGGTACTACGGTAAACCCTCAATGTTCTTTTGCTTAGTTTGTAGTTACTGCCCCGAAAGGGTATGAAAAATATAGAATCATGGTGAATAACCTTGGGCTACCTATTGATGAAGTTAGGATATTTGACCTGAAAGGATTTGTGAATGCAAAGAGAAGGGAGAAAAATTAATTAAGGATCTATCACCAGTTCTTGTACACAGATAATGTGTTGAGAAACTTGACAAGTAATGAGGCTATTATATCTAGAAAGAGGGAATGGACATCCATAATGGACATTGAAGAGAGTATTATGAAGAGGAATTCCTTCTATGAGAATCCCTATGATGTAATTGAAAATACTTTTGAAAGAGATTTTTCAAAGCTAAGGGATTACCAGAGTGGTTATTTCAAGGGAAAAGGTGAAGGAGGTTGCTGAGAGAGCACAAGCTCTCTTAGAACAACAACCTTGGGCTATGGATATTCTAGAGCAGCCTGTTGAGGTGAAAAAAGAATATTTCCAAGTAATTGAGGTGGAACAAATGGTAGAACATGTGCCTGGTGATGAAGAGGTGGAGAATAAATTCCCTCCAACTAATATTGAAGATACTCTTGATTCAGAAGTTCCCCAAGATAGAATTATCCAATGGCATTATGATGAAAAGACTGATGATGATCCTAGGATCAAGGATTGTAATGAATTCTTCGCAGAGGATGAGTTTGTGTAATCTAAGAAATTCAAGGAATTTATGGTTCAACAAAGAAGCAAGGAAATAAAGGAGAGGCTTAAACAAGCAAGGGATAATGTTGAACCTTCTCAACAAGAAGAAGTTGAGAAGGTAGAGGAAGAAAAGATCATGGCTGAGATTGTAGCTATCACTCCTACTGAAGCTAGGAAAATTGTCATAGATAGTGGAATGATGTTACTACCAGGGTGCACTATCACCTCAGCTATTGCACTTGATGCAATAAGAAGAAACCCTCAAGCTTCTATATCTATGGAACAGTTTGAAAACAAGGTGTTTGGATCTGGATATAGTTTGAAATTGCATACTCTTGCAATCTAGTCCATGGTGCCCAATATTGGAAAGCATGAGGTCACTAGACCTATTGAAGATGTTATGGGTTCCTTAGTGGTGAAAAGAGCCATATATATAACACTTGTCCAAGAAACTAAGTTAACCCTTATGTTGTAATG
Source organism: Sequoia sempervirens (assembly GCA_007258455.2). Classification (NCBI taxonomy): domain Eukaryota; kingdom Viridiplantae; phylum Streptophyta; class Pinopsida; order Cupressales; family Cupressaceae; genus Sequoia; species Sequoia sempervirens. The sequence goes on from VDFB02008071.1 coordinate 57,392, forward strand.
CTCGGTGTAGACACAACATAAATTTCTCATAAGAAGTATGATTCCTTGGTGAAGGAGTATAATAATTCCTTGGATGAAATAAACAAGAAGAGAGCCACTGTTCAGGCTATCCAATCAGTAAGGGCACTATCTTTTCCATCCTCTTCTTCTTCAGAATTGTCTATACAAGAGAGGGAGACATTGGCCTTGAGGATTGATGATTTAAAAAATCAATTACAGAAGGAAAAGGAGAATATAAAGAACACCAAACTGGAAACAGTTAAGACTTGGCAAGTGAAATTTTTGAGGATATATTGAAACATAGAGTGACCAAATTGGTCAATAGAGCTAATAATGTGTGGGTATCCTACAAGAGCATCCATGAAGCTAACATTATATATCTACAGATTCAAATGGTTTTTCAAATTGAGTGGAACAAATGGAGTACTAGGACAAGGACATTGAAAGAGATGATGTCTAAAATGAAGGAATAGCCTGAGGCCCCTACTCATATTCCTGAGATATTAAAGGCCTTTGATTTGATTAATGAAATAACAACCTTCCATGTGAAGTTAGGAATGTAGCTTGAAAATAAATTGAAGATGTTCAGGGACATGGAAGAGCATGGTATGCCTAAAATATTTGATTACAATGGTGAGTTGATGGAGTTTTCATAGTGGAAGCATGAACTGGGAGAATGGTTGCCTCAAGCTAAGAAAGTGTTGACTGAAATTGATTATTCCATGTTGAATCCTCACATTAACAACATTTCTAGAGTTGAAATGAGGATAGATGTATTTGTTAGGGAATCCAGAGCATTAATTGATGCTAGATACACATAGCATAGTGTAAAAGTGCAGAAACTATTGGATGTAAAATGGATAACTTAGGATGAGTGCATTACCTGGTTGGAAAAGTATACTTAATAAGCTTGTATGGGGATGATAATGCATATGGTGAATAACAAATAGTAGAGAAGCAATGCATTGCCTAAAAATAGTGCAGATTAGGCTTTTTTTAAAGTATTGCAAAACATAAATATGTTCTCTCCTCAACATGAAAAATGGTGGCATAAGTGTTGATGTGGATGAATTAGTTTTGTATATTTTTTTGCTTTTCATGCTTTTTAAATTTTGTTGACTAGTTATGCATGTGGAAAACACTTTTTGATTGAGAGGAAGATATTTG
>VDFB02008072.1:0-41097 GCA_007258455.2 Sequoia sempervirens
TGGTACAAAAGACATTAATTGACTGTCGTTAAATCCCATTACTTTAGAAGATTGAATTCAATATGTCAACTGGGTAGTGTTCAAGGAAATTTGCAATAGAAGAAGTCTAGACTATCTCCCATAGATTTTCTAACTTCTTATAGCAACTAATATTAATTCTAACCTAAGGCTGTCTAACTAAGAAACTATAAAAAAATTTATCCTAAAGAAAGTAGGAAATATTCAAACTAAAAAGCATAGAAAAAAAACTAATTTAAAAAAACATGACAACTAAGTTAATGAGTATAAAAACAACTAAACTAAAGAATTGATAAACTACAAAAGTAGAAAAACTTATAAACAATTCATTAGACATCCTCCCTATTCGACAAAGATTCTAAGAGTTAACAATGAAAAACTACGGAAGTGAAATAAAAAAAGTACTCCAAAACTTAGATTTTACAACAAAAAACTCAATAATTCTCTATAGAATAACAATGCAATAAAGGAAAACACTTATCTACTTAAGTTATCTCCCCTCAAGTGGCCAACTTGTCGGTTATCATGTTTGTTCTCAACTCACATCCACAATTAATTCAAAAATGCTTCTATCAACCATAATTATTATCCATAACTCATAACTCAAAAATTTTATATGACAATCTCTTTATTCATAAGCTCAGAAAATATATTGATAGCATAACATTAATTTTGTCACTATATATTTTGCTTATGGAGATTACGTCTTTTATAGAAAAACTCTAACTAAATCCTATATTTCAGATGGTATAGATAACCATTGAAAAACTCTATAACAAATCTACGAATAACTTGTGTGTTTTTAAAACCCACTACAATAGTATTAAAGAGGCTCAAGTTGAGCCATGAAGTTTTTGACGTAAAGCATAACAGAAATTAAGCCTTAAAGAGTAACTATATCTTCGGTCCATCACCCTAAAGTTCCGGAGCATGTTTCTAGTGCACACCTTCAACATGTTCTAGAGCACGTGTTGGCTGAATGCTTCTAATTTGCAACTTGATGACCAATTATTATCCTACAAAACACTTAAAATAACCCATTAAATCTATATTGGCAAAATACTTCAAGAAATCAAAAGAAATAAAGTTTGTACAATTTCTCTTTAAAAGTTAAGCAATTATTTCTCCTAAAATTTAATTAATTGGCAGAGGATAGGGATTTTGCATATATGAAATAGGTATTTATGGCATTATTATGATGAGGTTATTTTTACCTCATCAGACATCACACATAAGATATTATCATTTTAGTGAAAGAAACCTCTCAAATAATACCATCACTCAATACTAACCTAGAACTTAAGGTTTGAAATGAATCCACGATGAGTGATAAAACATGAGGTCATCACTCATTGCTAATTCTCCTCATACAGTTTACAAGCAATTAGTGATGAGAGGATTTACATAGTTATAATGTGTATCACATATCGCTAATCTAGATCTTAGCATTTAAAACATATCTGTGATGCATGGAAATAACATAAGGTCGGGGCATCTCTCATCGCTATTACAATATTAAAAACTCAAAAGCCATTAGCAATTAGCGATTCCTTAACAATACAAGGAACATCGCTAATTGCGCATTTGATTTAAGAAATCTGGCAGCTATTTGTGATGAGCGATATCAAAGAAACACCACTTCATCACTCATCACCAATTCCAAATATGCACTTTTGAAGAAATCAACGATGAGCGATAAAGATATGATGGCCATCAGGACTTAAGTAAAAACTTTAAAACACATGCTCATAAGTTGTTCTAATGAAGGGGAATTTCCAAGATGACATGAGACAATGATATCGATAACTTCCGAGTCACAGAATGAAAAGGATGTAAAGGCCACAAAGGCCCTTAACTTAACCTTATAAAATGGGAAATTCAGACCTAGGCGAGAGGGACCGATCACTTGACAACATTGATAGACATGAGAGAGTTTTAAAGTGACTGGCAATGGGAAATAAGGAGTCAACAACCAAATAGAATGTTACAAGCATTTGTAACAGATAAAACCCTAAACCCTTAGTATCAACCCTGCATCCAAATGTGACAAGGGTTTGAGATGGAACAATTTTTTTGACAGTTCCATCAAAAAGTACAGGTCAATGATTGGTGGACTACTATATCTAACTACTATTAGATCAGATATCATGTATGTAATTTGGATTGTGGTTAGATCTCAAGAAGATTATAGAGAATCACATGTTGCAATAGTATAAAGGATATTCAAATACTTGAAGGAAACTCCAAATCATGGGTTATGGTATCCAAAGGATACTGAATTCACTTTGAATGCTTACACATATGTAGATTGGGCTGGTTGTGTAGATGACAAAAAAAGTATGAGTGGCGGTGCATTCATTTTTGGATGTAGATTGGTATCATGGCTAAGCAAGAAATAAGGTTTTGTTTCTTTATCCATTGTAGAGGTTGGGTACATTACAACAACATCTTGCTGCACACAAGTGTTATGGATGAGGTAAACATTGAAGGATATCATAGTGGTGTATGACAAGCCTATTTCTATCTTCTATGATAATACAAGTGTAATCAATATTTCAAAGAATCTGATAATGCATTCAAGGATAAATCATATCTCAATTTGGTATCACTTTCTGGGAGAATGAAGTGAAGCTTGAATATGTCCCTACAAAGGATTATATTGTTGATATATTCACTAAAGCTCTTTTGAAGGATACTTTTGAGTATCCCTAGGAGAAGTTGGGGGGTTATTACCCTTCTTTCTTTGAACTAGATGCATAATGAGATGCATCAGTCTAGTGGATCTTAAGATTCATTCTTCATTTTGGACTGATGTTGGTGGCTACCTCTCAGGGGGAGTAGGTAGTAGAATTGTTGGTTGTTGCAGTTAGAAGGGTGTGTGTTGTCATTGTGTAGTAGTAGCTAATTTGGTGTAGTTTGGTGTGTGCTCCTAAGGGGGAGTATATAGTGCAGTAAAGGAAAAGATTGTTGCAGAACAATTGTGAGAAGGTTGACTGATGCCAAAGGGGAGAACAAGTGATACAATTCTATTGTCATTTTCCATTGATGTCAAAGGGAGAGAGAGAATCATGTGAAAAAGATAAGTTATTCAAGGGGAGAAGAGAGTCTGTGATTAAGTTGTCAAGGGAGAAAGAGTAATAAGCTAGTTGAGTAAAGGGGAGAAGTAATGTGAAGTGTTGCAATATGTTGATATTCAGAGAGCTATTGTGTCTTTGATGGTTTTTCACATCATGTGTTTCCATCAATGAAAAAGGGGGAGATTGTTACAAGTATGAACAATTAGTGTTGTCATTTATGTCAACAAGCTTGTGTTTTCATTAGTGTCAATCGTATAAGGAGGAAGTAGATCATTATTAGGGGATATTTTTGTAAGAGCAGTTGATGTTATCCATGCTTTGATTAGCTGCATTATGTCATCATTAGTAAAGCTGCTAGTGTCAACCTCTAGTGTTGTGATAAAATTTTGTGATCTATGGTTGAGTTGCTATATTGTAGTTGGTTCAGTTGTGTTGAGGAAGTGTTGAAGATGATGAGAATGTGTCTCTAGTGCTTGGTTTCCAAGTGCTTTTGAGAAAATTTGATAAAAAGAAGAAAAAGTGTTTTGTAGTGATGTTCTAGGTTGTAGGGTTGTGTTATTGTTTTGATGAGATAGAACATTAACAGATCAACTTGCATAACACTTCATTATATGAAAATTGAATCGAGAAATTGCATAAGCACTAAGAGAACATCCACCAATTTGTAGGAGCAAAAATATCAATACGGAGAAATGCAGAGCATTTTCTAGAATAGTCCAGACAACCAACAAAAATCTCCAATACACTATAAATATCATAAACCTCATTGGCAACATAGGTGACCTAAAAATATAGGAGTGCAACATCCACAAATAACAAACAATAAATCCTAAATCATAAGACCATATCTTCAACAACAAAGGAATACAAAGCATTCTCCCAAAAATTCTTCAAGGAAACTTCCTAGGACAAAACCTTTCATCAACATATGAAGACTAGAACATCCTTGCAGCAACACATACTTCCTCAAGAACAATAAGAGAGAGAATACAACATACTAGAGATCATCAAAAAATCTCTCCAACTTCAGCACCACTTCTAATCCTCATCTTAATGCTTCTAATCCTAATCTTAATATATCATCATGATTTTAGCTTTGCTGACAACAACCATACTTAATACATCTTTACTTGTCATCAAAAAAGGCATGACATCCAACCATGACCATATCATCATAGAGTATCAACAACATACAACTGAAAGAACCACAACTAAAAGCACACATGACAACTCAAACTGAGTGTAGATACAAGCATCAAAGACAACCAATGTTAAACACCAATGTCACAAGCATATGCAACAATTTCACCAAGTATTAACATCACAACAATTTCCCCAAGTGTTGACATCACAACAATTTCCCCAAGTGTTGACATCAATGACAACCAATGCCAACAAAGATTAGAGGAAAAGGACCTTAAACACTTATTAGAGGATTGGATAATTCTCATAGAGAATCCAAAAGTGGCTACTAAAGTTCTCAAGATGAGGAAGTTGGATTATGAAATGTTTATTGACCTAGTCCAACATGAAGGAAGATAAGTGATGAGACATTACTCTTAGGTTGGAAGCATTATCAAATAAATTAAAAATAAAAGAACCCCACTCATTACACAACTTCTATGTAGCAATAAAAAAGACACACAAATATATCAAATTAGCAACCAAGTATGATGTTATTCATTTTTCCCTCTAATTTTAGTACCCATTGCTATAGTATCTGTGTGTTGTTAAAATGTGAATAAGAAAATTGAAGCTAAAAAACACACCAATGAAACATTATATTAGAGAGTTCAAATAACAATCTAATTGAATTGAAAAAAACAAACTCTCTAATGTTGTCCCATTGTTCTCCATCTCCAAGGATTCATTAAGCCATTATTGCTCTTAGATTATGTATGCACTATGATTTTTAGAATGACAACCTAAAGAATGAGATGTTGGAAAATGCAAGAAATCTATTCCTACATGCCTGATTGATAAACTAAATGATGGATATGATAATGATGCTATGATGTTGTATGAAAATGGAGGCTATGCTATGATAATGATGTGATGAAACTGCAAAAATTAAGATGCAGCTAATAACCAAGCCATGATTATGCTAATGAATACTAAGTGCTAAAAATGCTAAATGCTCATGATGCTCTAATGAAAATTCTGTAGAGTAAGATTGCTCAAGATTGGGATCCTTTGCTGTAGAATGAGGCTGTATTTATAGATTTTCCAAAGAATAAACTGAGGTGGCAATGACCAATGGTCTAGATTTAATCTGGAGAGATGAATGGTTGAAAGTGAAAAGGTTAGAGAGAATCAAGGAGTGTGTTCCCTTTAGTAGAACAAACTGCCAAGTGTGAGGAACAATAAATGGAATAAGAAATCCAAGTTTCCCAAAGTTGTTTGGAATTTGTTGAGGATAAAGCCCAAATTAAATATTTGAAATATTCAATTTGTTGAGACACATGATGAGGTGGAAGGTGGAAAAAGTAGTAGACATGTGACTAAATTCAAATTTAGAATTGTTCAAATTTAGTAAGAGGAAGTTAATTAAATAAAAAAACTATTTAAATTTGTTTATTTAATTAAGATTAGAAGAATGTGATTGAAGATAGAAGAATTAGAAAATGAACTATATAAATAAATTTTGAATTTATTTATAAGAAGACGGATTAAAAATTTTATTAATTAAATAACTTGTATTTAATTAATTAATTTTCTAGACTAATTTTAGGTGTATACATTTTGCCCCTCTTTGAAGTGACGTGTTTACACATTGCTTCAAAGAATTTTTTTGTTAATAGTGCTGCCAATTTTTTTTTCGATATTATGCCCCATACACTGATTTTTGAGTGATGATGGATATATGCCACCTCGGGAGATAAATCGGAGAATTTTTGAAGTTTAAGATTTTTTTGAAATTTTTATGATTTTCTGATGATTTTCAAATTTTATGATGTTGAGACGATTTATCTCTTGAAAAATAATACTAAACTTCCTGCTTTGATTAATTGATTAATTGATGCCCCTGGTTTAAAAATAAAAATAATCCCCCTTAAATCCCACTTTAATTACCCCTTAAAAAGGTGAAAGTGATGAAAAGAAGCTCATTTGAGTCATTTGCATTTTGAAGATTGAAGTGAGTGAGCCTTGAGCAAGTTTGAGCAAAATGGTGATCCCCTACTAAACCTAACGATTTGAGCAAGTTTGACACCACAACCGCCCGACCGCGTATGGACCTCCAGTACGTACCTTGAGAAACCTCTTTGTTAAATTTAAAATGTGTTTTTCCCGCATTTTTCATGTTCAAAATTTGGTTTAAAGCTTTTTAGCGCATATGGTACCCGATTCAACACATAAGGTATTTGTTATAGCACATAGGGTAGATTAGCACATAGATGTGATTTTTTAGCGCATAGATTAAATAATGTAGCACATCTAGTAAATTAGCGCATCCATGCCTAGATTTAGCGCATTGAGTAATGGTTTTAGCACATACAATGATTTAGCTGATAGGTAGATTTTATTAGCGCATATAGTGTTTTGGCACATAGGTAGCACAAAGTGGCACATTTAGTCTTCTAGTGCATAGAAACACTATTCTAGCACATTGACACTAGAATGATGAAATTTGTTGATTTACTCCTTGTTTTTGATGTTTGACAATCACATCAGCTGATGTTTTTGATGATGTTGATAAGATAGTTGATGATTGATCTCATGATAGGTGAGAATCAATGATAAGATGATGATTGTCCTCATGATATGTGAGGATCAATGACATACACTCATGAGATTTGATCAAAATATCATTAGAGCTAATTAGATTGATAGGTTGATTGATTGATTGATAAGATTGTTGATTTGCGATATGTTATGATGATAGGAGCCTTTGAGATTCCTTCAGTCTTGGGAGCGCTTCCCGAAGACCTAGGATTTGATTCCACATCTGGTGCAGGTTGATTAGACGTGACTGGATGATGTGGGTTGGATTCTTTGATTGATATGCCCCAATATAGGATTAATAGGGGAATTTTGACCACTTTGGCTGAAAGGTGGCATAATGACCACAACACCTTTCATTTAGCCACTGTTGAGATGACAGTCACTCCAGAGGATGTTTATCATATTTTGAGGATTCTAGTGGTTGGGGAGTTGGTTGTTTACGATTAGGAAGAGCAGGGGGGTACTGATGCACTAAGAAGAGTCTTTGCTGATGATCAGATTTGCGGATATGAGATTCCATGGTGGGAGATGGTTGATTCATACTCGCCACTACCATGTGTACTAGCTGGTTTCATTGGAGGTCTTCTATGTCTCGACCATAGGTCAAAGGGACTGTCAGTTGGTTGGGGCTGGATTCTAGAGACTATGATTACTCAAAGGACCCAATATGCCTGGGGTTGTTTCATGCTTGCACACTTATATCATGATCTTCATCAGGTGGTATATCTCAGAGTGGCTAGTTTGTCAGCTAGGGTGACACTGTTGCAGCTATGGGCATAGTAGCATATAGCAATTACACATCCTATGGTAGATAGACAACGTCCAGTTGTCCAACACAAGCTGGAAAAAATGGAGTATTGGCAGAGAGTTTTGGATGATCTAGATATTGTGACATGGAGGCCCTATTTATATTGTGAGCAATGGCCAGAGGATGACGTAGAGATGTCGTATGTGTGCACAACGAGGTATTTGATTTGGAGGACACAATTTGTTATTGATAGATTCCTACTTAGGAGAGTGCTATGATAGTATGGGCAAGTGCAGGGTATGCCCCAGGGAGTTGCACTATATGCATGACGACGACAAGACATTCCGGAGTGGGGACCCTCACTATCATATGATGTAGCTTGTGAGGAGTACCTTGGGTTACAAGAAATTTTATGGGAGTACCATCCAAAGATCATAGAGGTTGCAATGTCAGAGGAGTATGCATATTATTTCTTTGCACATCCCTTCCCACGGATATCCAGTTCAGATGAGCTAGTACCTTCATTGGATGATGATCAGCCACTGAGATAAAGGAGGGGTGGAGGAGGTGATGAAGAGGAGGAGAGTGATGATGGAGATGATGGGGATGGGGATGGTGGAGATGGTGGTGATGGTAGAGATGGGGATGTAGGTGGAGGTGGACCAATATTAGATCTTAGAGTACCTTGGAGGAGGAGATCGATGGTGTCTGCAGGACCTCAACAGATTCAGATTCATTTTCCCTCCCATTAGTAACAGGCTAAGATAGTTTACTTATAGCCACAAGTGCAGACTTTATAGGGACAATTGGCACAAGTACAGGGTTAGTTATCATAGGCATAGGGTTAGCTAGCACAGGCATAGGGACAGATTGCTACTCCGACGACCGAGAGAGACACAATGAGACATAGATACGAGTAGGTAGATACCCTAGCTGAGAGACTGCAGAGAGTGGCTGAGGGTACCTCAACAACGGATATGCTTCGAGAGGTCAGACATTTAGCCTGAGAGGCTAAGTATTATAGGGGACAGTACCATGAGGTAGTTCCTGCAGAGCAGTGGGTCAGTTATGCTCAGTCTTCTAGTCCCAGATCAGGATGGAGCCACTCCCGAACTACCAGCAGGGGTGTGACTGAGCCACCTTGCAGAGATCTAGGTGTAGGGCCATCATGTGGTGCAGTAGGAGGCACAGTGGGGCCAACATTGTCTAGGGGGAGCAACACATAGATCTGATGTTCACCTTTGATGTACTTGAGATTTGATGATGTATACATTGATTCAACTGAGACATTATGATTTTTTCCACTTTGTTGATGTATCTCTAGACATCTTTGGATATCATTGTACACTCGACATTATTATTTTGAGTTTTATATGATATGCAATGGATTATTGATCTATATGGTGTCTATATGATTTTATGATGGATGCTTATGATAAATGACTTTAATTTCCACTTTATATGCTATGTGATGTTTAATATGCTTATGCTATGGTTATGCCTAGATGCAGTAATGAAATGATGATGCATAGATTATGATTCTATATGGTTTATGGATAATGATTTTATACTATATGAGATGGGTGTGATTATGCAAATGATATGTGATGCACTTTATTTTTGTATTTTCTCTAATGAAAATATATGATTGGATGCATGGATGGATGTATGATGGTACCTTCTAAATGTATGTATGATATGCAAATGATTATGCAACTACATGAGAATGACTTGTTTTCGTTTATGTCAAATGTACTTAATCCATTAATGAGAGAGATAACATCATTCTGAAAATTTTTCCAGCCTTGGAAAATCTAAAATACACATGCAAAAATTAATATGAATGCAATCTACTTTAACCATGCAAAACTAAATATGGAATGTTGTCATCGTATCAGCCAATTTTTCGTACTTTTATCATTGAGCTTTTGAATTGTTGAAATTTTGTACAAACATCGATGGTATAATTAGACCATGATGACCTGAGTACAACTTCCATGATTTTTGATATTGCAAGTTAACACAAGCATTTAAGTATAATTGAATCAAGATGACTTGAGTATTTCTTGCATAAAATAGACAAGAGTTAATCATTCTCCTATGCAAATTCAAAGTGTCATCAATGATACTTTGTAGAGCATGTCCCACGACAATTTGCATAGTAGTAATGATTAACTCACAAAAAACTAACAAAGAAAATTATCATTCTTGATCATAGCTTCTTTAGTTCATGACATCCTTGAGTTGCTCTGGAGAAATGATAACAAAAATCAATATACAATAGTTGAACATTCATGCCAAAGTGATAAAACCATGATTCATAAGAACATCATCCATTTAGATTTGGTGTTTGATTGATTGTGTTGTTGATTTGGATAGTTGATGTTTAAAATTTATGATCGATGTTCAATGTTGATTTTAAGTGTGATTGTTGTGTTTGCTATGTTGTCGTACTGCTATTTGTTTGTTTGGTTTAAGCTCAAAGTTAATTGCCCTAGTGAGTTCAGGATTTTTCCCCCAAGCCAGGGTGAAACACGACCGCAATGCCAGGATATGTACATGAGGTTTTTTTTATGATAGGCATAATGATGGCAAAAAGTGGACAGTCGAAACATGCTCCAATAGATGGAAAAGCTAATATATCACAAATAGCGCCTGTTGCCAGGTTTTCACTAGTTTTTATTGCACTTTTTCAGATTTTCAGATTTTTTTGTATTTTTCCTTTTTTGTATTTTTTTTTGGATTTTCTTCATTATTTTGATTTTTTTTTTAATTTTTTTTATTTTGACTGTGCACTAGATAAGTTAGGTGTAACATTTCTTGAGATGAAGACTATTGATGGGTTCTTCAACAGGTCCCCTTTAGGTGTAGACAACTAATATACTCCAGATCCATAAATTGATACAACGATGCCATGATCTTGTGTGAATGACCATGTTGGATGAAAGAACCCAATCGGAATGAGGAGTGTGAATGGCAAGTATGGAGGATGATAGAGGTGATAGATAAAAGAGGCTATGGAAGGTTCCCTAATGTGCACACTATGTGGGCCATTAGGCTTTAGACAAAAAGGAGCTTGGGAAACATGTGAAATATAGTACGTGAAGGGGTCATCATCAAAGAAACATTGAAAGACATCACCAATGGAGGTGTAACGATATGATGGATATGTGAACATGGGTGGGTGGAATGGAATATGTGGTATGAGTAAGGGTGACATGCATGGAGACCTTAGATCAAGAAGTTCTTTCTTTTATTTTCTTCCTTGATAGATGCCCCTAGTGATTTTTGAGGGAGAGGCATGTTTGGAAATCAAAATTTTCTTGCTTTCACTTTTGACTTTTATTTTTTATTTGTTAGATAGCTTTTTATTTTGGCTAGGGGACTTGTCTAGATACTTTTTTGTTTTTGGTTTGTCCAATAGCTTTTCATTTTGGCTAAAGGACTTTTATTGATCCTCTTTTACTTTTGATTTGTCCAATTACTTTTTATTTTGGCTAAGGGACTTTTCTTGATCTTTCTTTCTTTGCATGCTTTCTTTTGATTTTGGATCTCCATTTGAAAAAGGCATTTTTACCTTTGATTCTTGAATTACCTCCTTTATATTTTCTTTGGGTGATACTTGTTGATCTATTTCTATAAGGTGGATGGATGTGGGTGAGATGGATGAAAGAGGTGGAGTGAGAGGAAAATTTGGTGGATGAAAGGGAGTGGTAATGCTATTAATGGAGTCTTTGATACTATCCTTATCGGTACTGTTAACATCAAAGGAAGCTTGCACATCCTTAGTGACTTAGTAAGATGGCTTAGTAGAGACAACAATAGGAGATTCATACCCTAGCCTAGGGTAGGTGGGATGGAAGGATGATGGTTGGATATCCTTAGCAGGGTCATGATCAAAGAGTGGGTTATCATATATGTCTTGGTCAAATAGGGGGTTATCATAGGTATGAAAAACTTGAGTAGAAGCAGATATGGAAAAGGTAGGTGTGTCATCAGTATCCCAAAAGGTTTTGATCCAAGCATGGTCATCTTTCTATATTCCTTCTGTAGCTATTTTGACATCATTGTTGGAAGTTTGACCCTTCTCAATGATAGTAGCCACATCTTTTACTAGTAACTTATCCAAACAATAGTCTCCACATCCTAGATCATTGATTTGGACCTTGGGGTTTGATAGTGTAGAAACTAGAGTGGATTCTTTTAATGATTTAGGACCAACATATGTTTGAGAAGGAGGTGCTTCATGATTGCTAGTGATTGGAATTTTAGCTTTAGGGCTTAGATTATGGCAATACATGAAAGGATTAGGATCTCCTTGTATTGTGATTTCAACTCCATTAGGTGGGAATTTGATACACTGATGGTATGTAGAGGATATTGCTTGCATTTCATGTATCCAAGGTCTTCAAAGAAGGATATTATAGGTCAAGGGGAGATCAAGGACTTGGAAAACCACATCCTTCACCACAGGGCCAACTTTGATTAGTAAAGTAACCGATCCTTTAGATGAGCACTCCTCTTCATCATATGCCTTCATGGTAATATTTTTACTGGAATTTGTTGTGTTTTTTGAATATCCCAATGCTTGAATAAACTTTAAAGTACAAATATTTAGACCAACTCCATCTATTAAAACATGTTTGACCAGATGTCTATGGATTATAACCTCAATATGAAGTAGAGCATTGTGAGGATGAGTAAGGGATATTTCGTCATTTTTTGAGAATGATAGACAATGAAGTGCCATCAAATGTCCCACCATGGCTTGGAATTGACAAACTTCCAAATTAGTTGGTACTAGTAGGTTGTCTTGTTTATCCTAGATTTTGATGACATTATTTTGATTATCAACTACAAAAATGTTAATAATGGTAATATCATAGACATAAATCACATTTTTCCCTTTAGTGTTTGCTGAAGAGGATTCCCCTTTTTCGTAGTTGGGTAAAGGACTTTTGAATGCTCCATGATCAACGTTTGTTGTAGGTTCTTCAATGGAGATTTACTTTCTATCTATCAAGTCTTGGACCAAATGTTTCAGTTGCATGCAATCATTTGTTTTATGACCTTTGTTTCTATGAAAATTGTAGACACTAAAAAATGTTTGTAATTTGTTATTTTTGGATTTTGATTTTGATTTTAATTTGTAGACACTAGATAATAGGGTAATTATTTAACTATAGATGAAAGGTGATAAAATAATTAAATAAATAATAATTTATTTAATTATTGAAGAAGGGGGGAAATTAGTGACGCAATTAAATAATATTAATTGATCAGGATATAAATGAGAAGGTAAATTAATTAAATAATTAAAATTATTTAATTAATAGAGGAATATGATCAGATATAATTGAATAATCAAAATTATTCAATTATTAAAGGACGAAGATGAAGAAAAAAAATGACGCTTGCAAACTTAGGACAATTTGTTTGTAATTTGTTATTTCTATGATTTTGATTTTGATTTTAATTTGTAGACACTAAAAAATCCAGAAATAACAAATTACAAGCATTATGGATTGTGGAAATCTCATAGCATTAACTAAAAAATGTCCTAAGTTTGTGAGCGCCATTTTTTTCTTCTTCTTCTTCGTCCTTTGATAATTGAATAATTTTAATTATTCAATTATGTCTAATCATATTCCTCTATTAATTAAATAATTTTAATTATTTAATTAATTCACCTTCTCATTTCTATTATGATCAATTAAGATTATTTAATTGAGTCACTAATTTCCCCCCTTCTTCAATAGTTAAATAAAATATTATTTATTTAATTATTTTATCACTTTTCATCTATAGTTAAATAATTACCATTAATTATTTAACTATTCATGGTCTTTTAATTCTTCTATGGTTAATTATTTAACTATTCCCTTGTAATCTTTCCTTATTAAATAATTAATCTAAGTTGATTATTTAATGTCTCTATTTCCATTTTTCCTCTTATTTAACTAAATGGTTGAATAATTATTTTAATTAAATGTCCATTTTCATTTTCCTCCAAATAAATAATTTGAATAAATAATTTATCTCCACTTGTCATTTTCCTCCATTTTTGAATAAATAATTTGAAATAAATTATTTATGCACCACCTGGTCAAAGATTCTCTATCATAATCCCCTATCATAACATTCATTTTTGTCATAGCCTGCATTTCCTACATGTCTATCATAGTCATCAGGCATCATAGTCGTTGGCGTCATAGTTTTTCCATGCATGGCATATTTCTGGTGCATCAATTCTGGACCGTTGATCTTGGCATCTTTTCTGAGGCTTAATCTTGGCCATCCATTTCATAACTTCCCTCTCATGCATTCTCATCTATTGATCCTAGTATCCTTCTAGAGGATTAATCTTAGCTGTGCATTCAAAAGGTCGTCTATAAAAGTAGTCTTCCCCCTCCACTTTGTCCTTAACAACTATTATCTCCAACTTTCTTGCTTACTATTTGTAGGTATTTGCACAACTTCAACAACAAATATGAGGGCAACATTGGCATAAGAAGGAGAGACAAGAGAAGTGAAGCAACCACAATGGGGAGTGTTTATTCATGAATGCTTTCATTCTAATTCCTTATTGTTTTTTTTCTCTTGTTTGATGTGGTTTTATAGCTTAGAAGTGTTGGTTGTCACTTTATCTATGCTATTTGATTTTTAACCCCATCTTACATTGGTGAACCCGACGTGAACAACATAATAGTTGCATCTTCATAGATTTGATAATATACTTTAGAGTTTGATTTTCATAGATTTGATCATATTGTCATTTTCATAGCCGCACTTTCATAAATCAATCAAAATAAATAAATAAAAATAAAATAAAAAATAGGATGAACATCATAGCTGTATTTTTGTTTTCTTAGTTGCACTTTCATAGCTACATTTTCATATATTTGATTATCATAGCTACAATTTATCATTTTCATAGCTGCACTTTCATAAATCAATATAAAAAAAGTAAATAGGATGAACATTATAGCTGTATTTTCATAGCTGCATTTTTTTAGATTTGATTATCATAGCTGCAATTTTTCATAGATTTGATTATATTATCATTTTAATAGCTGTAATTTATCATTTTCATAGCCACATCTTTTCATTTTCATAGTTGCATATTCATAAATCAATCATATTTCATCCAGATAACAAAAAAATAAATGAATAAATAAAAAATCATTCAATAGAAAATGAACTTCGGAAATTTTGAATGCCCACAACACAAACAACTTTTCTTGGCTTATATATTTTTGATTTGTTAGATTGTGAGGCTTAGAAAATACTAAAACTTGAAACTTGGCAGGAAAATGCATGTTGGGAGAATTTTTGATAAGGAGTTCTTCCTTTCGACAATAATCACAACATTTCCACTTTCAACAAATCTTGTAGTCACAACATTTAGATTTAAATTTTAATTTAATTTTTAAATTTTAATTAGATTTATTTTTAACTTTTAATTTAGATTTAGTTTTTAACTTTTAATTTAAGTTTAGCTTTTAATTTCTAATTTAGATTTAGCTTTTTATCTTCTAATTTATATTTAGCTTTTAATTTTAATTTAGTTTTTAGCTTTTAGCTTTTAGTTTAGATCTAATTTCTAATTTAGATTTAGCTTTTTAATTTAGATTTAGTTTCTAATTTAGATTTAGTTTAGAATGTAGATTTAATTTTAATTTTTAATTGAAATTTAGTTTCTAAGTTAGATTAAAATTTTTAATTCAAATTTAGTTTTTTATTTAGATTTAATTTAGAAGGTAGATTTAATTTTTAGTTTAATTTTAATTTAGATTTAATTTATTTTAGAATTAATTTAGTTTAGAATTAATTCTAATTTAGATTTAATTTAGATTAACCTTAATTCAGATTTTATATTAAATGTTAATTTTTTTATTTTTTATTTAGTTTAATTTTAGCTTTGTGGCTAATTCTGCTAATTGGGCTTTTGTACAGGTTCGCATGTCAGAGGCTGGAAAGGTGAAAGCATAAACATATGTTTATCAAAGACTAAAAATCAAAGAAACTACTAATGACATTTGGTGCAAGACATTTCTTGAAGACTTGATTTTGAAATTGATTGTCTTTTAGTATAGCAAACATTTCATTTGGTGCTTAAAATGAATGATTGTCTTTTCTCACATAGATTTAATTAGAGGGTAAATAACAACATGTCTTAGTGTTTGAGGGTGGTAGGTATTATGCTCTCACCTTGTGCAAACTCGGTGATCAAAAAGCCATACCCATCCACTTTTGTGTTTACCCATTGGAGGGCATGCCTTAGTGGGAAAAAGTACTCACCCTAAGGGAATGACCCAAGTGGTAACGAGCTAAAGCCAAGTCCTTCTGAACCGCTATATAAATTTGTGGCTACGAGGAAAGTTCACAGTCAACAAGATGATACATGATAGTTATCCTCTAGTATCTTTATGATACGAGAAACCCTTGTTCTAAGGGATGGGAGACCTCTCGAGGGAGTTTATCATCATATCCCCTGAACTAGATGCCCTTACTAGACACCTTTTATTTTTAGAAGCCTAGCCATTTTCAACTGTTGCTTGGTATGGTGCAACGTACAATATCATGCCCAAAGATACTCACTACTAACTCCCTTAAGTAGAGATAGCAGTTCCTGGGAAGTGACTACCCGAGAATCCAAAGTTGGTGTGCCTATAGAAGTGAGTGCCATGAAGGGGAGCTAGTGCCACCAAACTTCTAAGCTATCCACTCTCAAGAAGGAGAGTTGTTCAACACCAATCCAGGGTATTTGAATGGGCCTATACCAAGTACACAAACCCTTTTTCTATTAGGATTATGCTTGTTTTTTTGCTACCATTTCACATCAAATCAGTCCTAAACAAATTGCTTGATATTTTTTGCTGTGTTTTCCATTCATATCTCATTAGAAATAGTCAAAAATTTAGATCAAAACCATTTCAAAAACATCAAAACTATCAAAGCAACATTTTGGGAAACACAGAGCCACAACTACCTAATTACCACAATTTCATAAAATCCTTGTCCAAAATTAAACCAATTCATCATAATAGTGATCTTGACTTCCAAAGTAGAGACTTGCAAGATTTACCAATTCATTTTAGGCATTCCCATTAGAAATACATTGCATTATAGGTTACATTCCTTCATTCCTTGCATTGCACAAATTGAACCTTGACCTTTAGGCTGCATTTAAACCTTCAAATTTTGAACATAGGGAGACCTTTGATCTCTTGAAAATTCTTGGTTACTTATTCTAGATACTTTTCATTGACCATTGTCATTTTTCTTGTCATTGCCACTTTGTCAAGATGAGTCTTGGTCTTGTCTCTTGGTCTTGGTTGTCCTCTTATGGTCAATGACATTTGGAATTTGCTACCTGGGATTCACATTAGCTTGAATGTCACCCTTTGTTTAAAATTTTAGTGCTCCTTTGCATTAGATCACCTACATTTAGACTACCCTTCCTTAGATTGTACTCTACCCCTATTCCAAAAAAAAAAAAAAATATAGCTCATATCAATCCTTCATTAACCTTGCATTTTCATACCCCCAAAATACAAAAACTACAAAACACATAGATCAATCTCATTTAACCTTAGCTATATTATCATCCTAATCTTGCACTAGCATCATCTAGTCACCTCATCACTCACTTTGACCATCAATCAATCTTTTAGTGTCCTTTAGCATCCATTATCCCCTATCTTTTAGGCATTTTCATCCTTGCATTATCACCCTTGCATTTTCATATCCAAAAATCAAAAAACATAGCTTAGTCCCATACCATCTTGCATCATTTGGAATTTAGCTTCATTTGCATTCCATATCCTTTGGTCTTAAGATCATCATCATCCTTTCATTTTCATTTTGCATCCTTATATATCCCAAAAATCACAAAAAAAATATTATCCTCTGGTCATCATCATTCTTGCATATCATATCCTTTGGTCATAGGTTCATTATCATCACACCATTCCATAATCTTGGTCTTAGGTACATTGGTACTTTGCATCCTCATATCCTTAAATCCAAAAAACCATAGTTTAGTTTCATATCCATTTTTCATTGGAACCTTGAATTGTTATCCAAAGGTCACAAGTTTTGTATGGTCCTCACTAAGTTTTCCTTATCCATCCTAATCCAAATTCATGACCATGTCTTCTCTTTACCTTGATCTTCTTCGTAGTCAAGCTGAATACCAATCAATCCTCAATTGTCAATACCAACCACTCACCTACCCCTCTTGCCAAAAATCCATAAGCCTTAGTCATTCATCCATCTACCCTCACTATCAAGAGTCACTTGACACAATCCATACCATTAATCCCAATCAAATTTCCATTAATCACCCTTATCCTAACCTTGACAAGGGAAACCAACCTTCCACTAGTCCATTCCAAGCCTCTACGTCCTATCCTAGTCCATCATCCCTCAACCCATTCCAAGTATCCACATCCTATCCTAGTCCACCAACCACTAATCCATTCCTATTCACTCCATCCCAAGCTACATTTAGTCATGAAATACATTTGGTCATGGTCTCCAAAACCACATCACATTGCCTACACCTTGGGGTACATGTCAAAAAGAAAGTCCAAAGCATGACATCATAGCTTCACCTTTATGTCAAGATCAAAGTAGTTCATCTCATGACCCCATTCTTAAGTCCATCCAAGAGGTCCTTCTAGATAATCATGGCATCCAAAATACACCTATCCTTGATCAAGATCCCATTCCCAATCATGTCATCCAAGACAAACCTATGTTTGACCAAGATCCTACCCTTGAACATGAAGTCCAAAATGATCCTCTCATCAACCTTTATGCCACTCATGATCAAACATTTGAAGTCAATCCTATCGAAACTCCAAACACCTCTATTTCCCAAGATGAGACACTTGCCTCCTTTAGACACATAGATAATAAAAAAAATGACATGGATCAAGTCAAACAAGAACATAAAAAGGCTACTATTGATCAAGAAGAGCATAGAGAAGCTACCATTGATCAAGTTAAAGAAGAAGATACAAAATATTCCATGGAACAAATCGAAATCCCAAATGATCAAGAAGAAACAATCATGATGAATGAAAATACCAAAATATCCTATCAAATAGGATCATCCACCTTTGTCAAAGCAGACTTTCTTGCAAATAAGAAGATTCCAAACAACAATGTCTACATACACAATGATGGGTTAGCATCTTGCTTCCAAAATGACAAATACCCCATTGTAAAGAGGATATGTCAAAACATGCAGTATCAAGGAAGAGGACTAGGCCGACATGAGAAAGGCATTCTAGAACCGGTACAATTTTAGGAAAATTTTAGACATCAAGGTCTTGGTTATTCTTTAGTCAAATAATTAAATGATGTTAGTAGTACCTCCTTGATATTGGGGGCAACTTATCTGATACAAACATCAAAATGGAGGCCATGTGTAGTGTTACCTAATTTTCACCTATGGGCTCAATCAGGCAGGGCAATCTATGTTTCAGGTGTTCATGAAGGCCAAATGGGGAAATTGTTGTGCTGGATTAAATCATACACCTGATGTATTTCTAAAGGAAGTATGTTAGAAGGCATCCCTCATTCGGATCTGGCATAAAACTCCTCAAAGAAGAAAGTCACTGAGACCAGCTAAATGTCTTGCTGACTGGCAGTGTGTTATACCTGTCTGAAATCCTAATGGTCGCCAAGACATATCGGTTGCTGTGAAATTTTATATCTCTCTCTACTTGGGATGTCTCGTCGATAGTTGTTCACCAGGAGAACATCAAGGAGAGTGGTTGAATTTAGCATGAGGTCCTGCCGACAAATAGAAGTCTCATTGAAAGGTTGAATTCAGCATGAAGTCCCGACAATCAATTGGAGTCTCACTGAAGGGATTGTACCTTTGGTATAATATTTGAGCTCGGTGAAAGGTCTTGCCGACTAAGCAGGGTCTCACCGACCGTTGGTGGTCTCCCTGAAATGGTCTAAGCTCGCCGAGAGATAAAGGATTCAGCATGGGGTCTTTCCGACCCATGGTGGTCTCGCCGAGATAGCCGACATCAGGGAGAAAACCTGCCGAAAGATTGAGGTCTCGGCGAACGTTGGTGCTCTCGCTGTGATGTCTCACCAACGGGGTGAGGTCTCGCTGACCCGATAGGGTCTCACTGAATGGATATTTGGAGTCAGTAAGACTCTTGGCCATGGGGTTTGAGTTTGAAATGATGTCTCAACGAATGAAGGTGGTCTTGTCGAGAGAGTTTTCCTTCGACATAAAGTCTGGATGAATGGGGAAAGTCCTGTCGATAGAAGGGTACCTTCAGTATAATATTTTGAGTTCAGGGAGAAGTCTCCCTGACCCAATGGTATCTCATTGACCGTTGTGCACAAGTGGTCTGAGCTCGCCAAAAATAAGTTGACCTCAACATGATATCTCAATGATAATGGAAGTCTCATCGAAAGGTGGGGGCTTCGGTATAATCTCTTGCCAACTAAGGGGAGTCTTGCCGATAACGATCAACTTTCCCATGGAAAAGGATATCGGTAGGACTCTTAGTGTTTGCTATAATGTTTGGCTGATAGCGATTGTCTCGACAACCACTGTGGATGTCGATATGACTGTGGCCGCTTGCTATGTGGTCTTGCCAACTGTCGCGTGTTATGCCAATAACTCCTAAAGGGCATATCACATCGGCGAGACATGGCTAGTGTCTCACCAACATGTGATTTTGATGAAGCCACCTTTGACCATCTAGGAATCTACGTGGCATGGGTTCAACCAATGAAGGAGCTAAAGATGGACCATGGGTAGTTTGACTATTGTGACTATCCTTGTCAGGAAGATCAATGGAATGTGAGCAGTATGGATTTGCTCTATGATCAAGGGTGATCATTCTGTCTGGTAAGCAGTGGTGTCATCTGGGAAGATCTAACATGAAAGTTGGATGCTGCTTATCAGAGAGGTCGACTTGCAGAAAGATCTGGAGGAAGAAAGTCGAAGGCACATGCAGAAAGGATGAGACCGCAGGGACAGCTGGGATGTCGACTGGTAGGAGTGGATCGACATTTATGATAGCACTTAGAAACATACAAAGTAGCTCTGGTGGAAGTTCGAGGGTGGATACGGGGGCCTAAAGTTAATGCGACTATTGCAAAAGATCAAGTAGGCCATTTCTGGAGCGACCCTTCACCGACATGGACAACAGGGATACACATTTAATGCAGAAGTAACTCGATTAAAAAGATCAAAGGGCAGATCTTTCTGGAGGTTGATATTTTTTGTAAGCCCTAGGGCAGGGGCTAACACTTTTAGTATATATGGCATTTTTTCCTCTTTGTAGAGGAGTTCTTCTTATACTTTTCGAAAGTTTGTAACTTTTGTAGTCCTTTCTCAGATTAGCACACTTTTGTAACTCATTTGGAGCATAATATACAGAGTTTACCTTGGATACCATTGATTGTCTCATTTTGCCTTCTTGTTCTTGCAGCATTGCGTATTGTTAGGTGATTGATCAAGTTATTTGTGAGATTTTTATTTCCCTGTAGCTTTGTCTCACATATTAAGCCTTTTCTGCAAAAGTATGGTTATTCAGGTTGTAAATTGTGTTTTAAAGTTGTATATGACCCTTTTGATTTGTGAAAACTACCTTTCCTTCTTAAAAGCATATGCAAGTCAGCCTTTTTACAAAATATTCATGCATAAAATTACGGTAACACGTTGTGCAGTTCAATGTCAGTCATCCTTATTCATGTGTATGCCAGTCTGAATGTTCATAGCTCTTATTACATTTAGGTGTATCACCATGGAAATAATTTTCTCATTAGTTTTGGTGATCCCACAAAGCTGGTCTACAATTTCTGGGAGGAACAGATTTTTTGCTAAAATCACATATTTTTAGAAAATATAATGTTTTAAGCCTTAAAAAGTTCCATTTAAAGCATTCAAATTGAAGATGGTTTGATGAAACTACCTTAAATCAAACCCCCTTAGATAGAACCCCGCTAGTTTTAAACCATACCTATAATGGAGTCTCCTTTACACCTATCAAATTGCTGATAAAAACCCACTTTTGATTTACCTTTTGGGGGATCAAATGAATTCATTTAAAATTTATCTTTTGTAAGTATGTAGTACTTATTATAAGCTTCCAAAAAAGTATAATTTTAAATAAATTTTATTTTATTATTATATTTATTTTTTATTTCTCATGAATGTAGGTTTTTCACTAAAAATTAAGCTCTATGTTCTTCACATGTGGAAAAATAGCAGATTATCAAAAAAAATTCTGAAAAATATGAGTGCACTAGATATTGAAGTCCTTGATACATAAAAAAAAAGTTACGCGTTATACAGTCGCACTATGTCTGAATTATAATTGGTTTGACTTTGAAACTTGATTAAAGAAAAAATATTCAATAAAAACTATCTAACTAAGTGGAAGCACTAGATATCAAAGTTAAGAATCTAAATTCAAAAGAATTAGAATTTAATCCTTCATGGAAAAAAAGTTATGTGTTATACGGTGAGTGTCACTTTTTAAAAATGTTGTTTTATGAAAAAAATTAGTTTTTGAGGGAGATGGAAAAAGAAGTTCAATCTGATTCCATAAATTTTGAAAAAAATATATTTAGAATATATAGACAAAATTTCATAAAACTCTAGTTTGCATCATCTTCAAATTCCTCACGGTTAGTCGCTATAGGTGTTCGAAAGTGAATATTTAGTTACAAAAAAATATTTCAGTGTCCAGTTTGGCAAAAAATTGTAAACCACTATTGTGGGATCACCCTTTAATTTTTAAGCATTCCACTTCTACCCTTTTTCTTTATAGAATCAGTAGTTTAGGTGACACCATAGGAAGTCGGCCTTCTCCGGAGGTTGACCTCTATCTACAAGTAACCCACAGCTTTAGAGGTCTTCCCATGTTACATTGAGGTGTTGAACATCAGGTTCAACAGGGTGCAATTTCAGGTGATAACTGTTTTTGGCATGCCCAGTGGGACTATTCAAATCAGAACAGTTTAAAGAGTACATATTACTGCTGGTTTTTGATATGCAGCTAGTGAGTTTTAGGCCTTTTAGAGGTAAACATCAACATATCATGGTGACTCTGAGTTTGGGAAGTAGTAGAAAAGCTAGTGCATTAATAATAAATTCAGCATACTGAGAGATTTGGTGTCTACCTCAGTGTCATTCAGCCTTTGGAGATAGTTTGAACAACACCTGGCGACTCTGAGCTCAAATCTTCTGATTTCATAGGCACAAGTGTTGGTATGTCTCAAAAGAATCTGTTAGTTCTGAGTTTCCATCTCTTTGAATGAAAAGATGTCAAATATTCATGAAAATGCTTACTATTACCCTCCACATCATGAGTATGTTGCTCCTACACCTTATCAATCACATTCAACCAACCATAATGTTGGTTTCAGCCCAATTTCCCTTGCAACAATAACTAATCAGCATTTTCATCAAGTTTCCCACCCTCTCACTCCGATTCAGCCTTTGTTTCAATTAATATTTAATCAAAATCAACCCCAATAGGAGGTTTCTGATGTTAACCATTATGATTATTTATCTAATCAGCCTCAAAAACATCCATACCAAAACATATTAGACTTGCTCCAACAGATTGACCATACGTTGTGGGATCTAAGTCAAGGTCTTCACAATATGGAGATTAATGATATTAGTAAGGTGCTTGCATGCCTATCTAAGATGTTGGTTGATATCAAGATGCAGAAAGGTACTATTATGCAATAGCAAGAAGTGGGTGAACAAGTCTACTTTTATGATAAAAAAAGAGTGGCAAAAAGAGTCCAGTTCAAGGGAGACCTTAAAAGGGAAATAGCTGCTAAGGAAGGACAGATGAAGTCGTTGTCTGCTCAGGTGCAAAATACTCAAGCTTACTCAGATTATCAGCACCAACTAATGGAGGAGTTTCAAAGGAGGCAACTTGAGGGGAGTTTCAAAGAGAAAAGTGTTGCAGCTAAAGAGGAGTAGACCCTTGATCAAACTAACTCAAGATTACTCACCATGGAAGAGGCTAGAACTCCAAACTTGTTGCAAATGGCTTTGGAGGAGTATCGAATAACACAAACAAAAGCTCTCCAAGATGGTGTAACTGTTTTAGAATAGCAAGAAAGCATTGGTGAGTTGCTAATTGGTGGCAACCAACAAGACAATGGAGGCTTAATTCAGGAAGAAAATCCTAAAATTGAACCTGATTCTATCCTCCAAGGTGAGAGTTTTGATGTTTTTGAGCGTGTTCTGGATGAGGAAGCCAATGTTGAGCTTTTTGAGGAGTTGTGCACATGTATTATTGAACAGTTTTGTTCAACATTGGATGGCAAAGAATCAGAAGAAGTTGAGGGTTATGATGATCTTGAGTAGCAACTTGTAGAGGTATTGAAACTACAGGAGGAGCCTCATGAACCTATTTTACAAGATTATATCTGGTTAGAGGAGCTTCCATTCTATTGTGCAGAAGAACTTGAGATTTCATCACCACCAGAATTGTTGCCTTCCTTAATTGAGGAAAACAAGCCTAAATCAGAATGTAATTCTTCCAGTAATGATAAGAATTATAAGAAGCTTCCTTTCTAGTGTATAAAGGAGCCAAAAGCTGATGTATTGATTGAAGGTGTGTTGGAGGAAGTTATTTCATTATTCTCCATTAAAAAAATGAGTGCTCATTCGAGAAAGCATGAACATGCTGAGAAGGTTACTGCTTTTCCACCAAGTCCGCCACAAGGACTTGACCTTTCTAGCCAATAAGATGATAAAGTGGCAGTCCATGAGCAAGAGATCAATAAGGAAAGTTCAAGCTTTACCCTTACTAGAGGCTATCCAATTAGATACCTAGCCCAGATGAAGTCCAATATGACACTAAGAACCAATCATGCACCCACACATGAGGACACAATAAAATATATTATCAAGGATGCACTGAAAGCCAAGCAAGAATATCTTCAACTCACTTATCCTCCTTTGGTTGACAATACATCTTATCCGTTTAGTGAGGTAAGTGAGCTTGTTCGCCTCTTTCAAGAAGCAGTGCATCATCTTGTTAAACATTTTTCTGTGTATCATTTTTACTCAACTGTCCTTAAGCATGCCAGTCATTATACTTTGAAAAGAAAGGGCAGATATTCAGTCATCCTGTGAATGTTTTGTTTGACCAGTTTCTTACTAGCTAGTATAGGGTAGGTTTAGTCACAATTTTTCAATTCCCTAAGTGCTATTTTAGCACAGTAAATAGTTTCACTTCGGGAGTTTCCTGTTTTCATAAATGTTTAAGTGATCTGGTTCTTGAGTTACAATGCGTTTGAGCCATGTACAAAGCTGATGTTTTAAGTCAACCTCTGAGTTATCAAGTGACTCGATGCCCAATGGACAAGTCTAGGCTATTGGTTTGCATGTTTAGCAGGCAAACATCCAGCTGAGGTTGCCAGAAATGTTACCCGATTTTCACCTATGGGCTCAATCAGGCAGGGAAATCTATGTTTCAGGTGTTCATGAAGGCCAAATGGGGACATTGTTGTGCTGGATTAAATCATACACCCGATGTATTTCTCAAAGAAGTCTGTTAGAAGGCATCCCTCATTCGGATCTAGCATAAAACTCCTCAAAGAAGAAAGTTGCTGAGACCAGCTAAATGTCTTGCCGACTGGTAGTGTGTTATACCCGTCTAAAATCCTAATGGTTGCTGTGAAATTTTATATCTCTCTCTTCTTGGGATGTCTCACCAATAGTTGTTCACCAGGCCGACGTCGGGGAGAGTGGTTGAATTTGGCATGAGGTCCCGCTGACAAATAGAAGTCTCGCCGAATGGTTGAATTCGGCATGAAGTCCCAGTGATCAAGTGGAGTCTCACTGAAGGGATTGTGCCTTTGGTATAATGTTTGAGCTCAGTGAAAGGTCTTGCCGACTAAGCAGGGTCTCGCCAAAATAGAGGAGCTCGGCAGAGGTCTCACCGACCGCTTGGTGGTCTCCCGAAATGGTTTGAGCTCACCGAGAGATGAAGGCTTCGATGTGGGGTCTTGCTTACTGTGGTGGTCTTGCCAAAATGGCCGGTGTCAGGGATAAGTCTGTTGAAAGACTAAGGTCTCAACAAAGTTGGTGTTGTCATCTTGATGAGTTCTCACCTCATACGATCTCAATGACTCGATATGATGAGATGGATATTTTGACGTAAAATTGTTGAGTTTGTGATATCTCACCGATAATGGAAATCTCACCAAAAGGTGGGGGCTTCGGTATAATCTCTGCCGACTGAGGGGAGTCTTGCCAATAGTGATCAACTTGCCCATGGAAAAGGATATCGGTAGGACTCTTAGCATTCGCTATAATGTCTGGCCGATAGAATTGTCTCGATGACCACTATGGATGTCGATATGACTCTGACTACTCGCTATGTGGTCTTGCCGACCATCACATGTTATGCCAATAACTCCTAAAGGGCATAATCACATTGGCGAGACACGGCTAGTGTCTCACCGACATGCGATTTTGATGAAGCCACCTTTGACCGTCTGGGAATCTACGTGGCACGAGTTCAACCAATGAAGGAGCTAAAGATGGACCATGGGTAGTTTGACTAATGTGACTATCCTTGTAAGGAAGATCAATGAAATGTGAGTAGTATGGATCTGCTCTATGATCAAGGGTGATCATTCGGTCTAGTAAGCGGTGGTTTCATCTGGGGAGATCTAATAGGAAAGTCTGATGCTGCTTATCAGAGAGCTCGACTTGTGGAAAGATCTGGAGGAAGAAAGCCGAAGGCACATGCAGAAAGGATGAGACCGCAGGGACAGCTGGGATGTCGACTGGCAGGAGTGGATCGACATTTATGATAGCACTCAAAAACATGCAAAGCAACTCTAATGGAAGTTCGAGGGTGGAAACGGGGGCCTGAAGTTAATGCGACTATTGCAAAAGATCAAGTAGGCCATTCCTGGAGTGACCCTTCACCGACATGGACAACAGGGATACACATTAAATGCAGAAGTAACTCAATTAAAAAGATCAAAGGGCAGATCTTTTTGGAGGCTAATATTTTTTGTAAGCCCTAGGGCAGGGGCCAACACTTTTAGTATATATGACATTTTTTCCTCTTTGTAGAGGAGTTATTCTTATGCTTTTCAAAAGTTTGTGACTTTTGCAGTCCTTTCTCAGATTATCACACTTTTGTAACTCATTTGGAGCATAATATATAGAGTTTACCTTGGATACCATTGATTGTATCATTTTTCCTTCTTGTTCTTGCAACATCGTGTATTGTCAGGTGATTGATCAAGTTATTTGTGAGATTTTTATTTCCCTATAGCTTTATCTCATGTATTATGCCTTTTCTGCAAAAGTATGGTTATGTAGGTTGTAAATTTTTTTTTAAAGTTGTATATGACCCTTTTGGTTTGTGAAAACTACCTTTCCTTCTTAAAAGCATATGCAAGTCAACCTTTTTACAAAATATTCATGCATAAACTTACGATAACACGTTGTGCAATTCAATATCAGTCATCCTTATTCAAGTGTATGCCAGTCTAAATGTTCATAACTCTTATTAAATTTAGGTGTATCACCATAGAAATAATGTTCTCATTAGTTTTAATTTTTAAGCATTCTCCTTCTACCCTTTTTCTTTATAGAATCAGTAGTTTAGGTGACACCATAGGAAGTCGGCCTTCTTCGGAGGTTGACCTCTGTCTACAAGTAACCCACAGTTTTAGAGATCTTCCCATGTTACACTAAGGTGTTGAACATCAGCTTTAACAGGGTGCAATTTTAGGTGATAACATGTAGTCCTTGTCATAAGGTTGTTTCCAACACTCCTTCCATCCACACCATAAACCATCATTCCAACATGAATAAACCTTTTATTTGGAACCAACAAAAATAAAATTATTACAAATCCAAAATTCAAAATTATCAAATGTCAAAGGCCATTGGATCAAACAAAAATCCAAGTGGACAAATGAAGTTAAAATGGATCCCAAAGAAAAATGGATCAAGTGAAGAAAATATTTCAAAAGTAAAAGTCAATCAAAATGTGGAGCCATAAGAAAAGAGGACTCCCACATATAATAAATGTCCACCTCCATCAAAATGGTCATTAAGCAAGGCATATAAAAATGTTGGTTCTAAACACTATCCCAATCCAAATTCCAAACTCCATCATCCACTGTCCCAAGTTTTGAAAATAAAAATTGCTACATCCAAAACACTAAATAGTTCATCCACACCTACCATCATCTATCATAATCCTACATCTTTCCTAAAGTCTGAAAATCCTACTTCACAAATTCATTGCATCTTGGCAGCAACTCTTTACCATAAGGACTCCCATGGTACTCTATCATGATGTGTGTATTTTGATAAAGCCAACTCTAGTATCAACAAGGATCACAATGACATCGATCAGTTGTTGCAAGTGTTATGATTCTGACAAGACAACTACTCCATAAAGGTCACTATTGGCATATCATGACACCGGTATCTAAATCAACACCATCAAAGGATTTAGAACAATCAATGATCATCCAAAATATCAAATCGATATAAAAAATCAAAAAAATTGTCACCTTGATGAAAACTTGGCAAATAGGCATCTTGTGTGACATCATAAAAAAAAAAGAAAAAAAAAAGAAAAAAAAAGTAAATAGAAAAATTTCGTCTAATAGTGAAAACCATTTTTATGGTGCTTTGGATAAGTACCATAATGAAAACTTGGAAAAGAGGTGTCATGTATAAGAGTAATTATCTATGTGAACCATTACACTTGGGGGTAAGTTGTCTCATTTCCTATGCCTTTCTCATAATATTTGCATCTATCTATCCAATCCATATTGTTTCCATCCATTTTCCTACCTACCTTGATCTTGATAAGAATTGGGGCACAAACATAAATCATGCTTTGGGATTTTTTTTTGACATGTCTATCCTTTAGACATACACTAGTCATG
Organism: Sequoia sempervirens; assembly: GCA_007258455.2. Taxonomy (NCBI): domain Eukaryota; kingdom Viridiplantae; phylum Streptophyta; class Pinopsida; order Cupressales; family Cupressaceae; genus Sequoia; species Sequoia sempervirens. The sequence continues at coordinate 28,519 of VDFB02008072.1, forward strand.
AAACATCATGTCATTTCCTTCATAGAATTTATCCAAAACCATATCTCAAAGAAAACAAATTGTTCCTATGTAACATAGTCCTTGGAGATCATATGTTAATTCTTTCAGAAAATAATCCTTGTGTCTCCTATCATTTTCCAAACTCAATCCAGTATCTTTCCATACCTATTGTTGGACTTGGTTTCCCTTGTCATTGGTTTAAGGATTCTAATATGCTTATGGGTGTGTGAAATGTGGGAAAGTAAATAAATCAACACAAACCTTAATGAAATGAATTATATCAAAGATTTGAATCAAATAAACTACTCTATTTTGCAGTTAAACAAATCTTTTAAGAACGTCTCATTGTCCTATATTTCCAAGGATTTGTTAAACCATTTGGCTCTCAGATTTTTATAAGAGCAAGACGATTGTTAGAATGACAGTTGAAAAATGAGATTATTGTTCTAAATGCAAGAAAATAAGTTCTATGTGATGAATTCCATGATAATATGATGATGGAGATATTTGACAAATGGATAAATGATGTTAAATTTCACAATGTAAATGCTATGATATGAAGCTAAGATGATTCTGCATATGCTCAAATGCTAACTATGAATATGCTAGTCTAAAATGTAACTATAAAGCAAAGTGTGGTATAAAATGCAACTATAAAGCAACATAGGATTCTACAATGCTAAATATGAAACTAAATATGATTCTATATGCAACTACAAATCAAAACATAATTATAACTATAAGACTCCAAATGCTCCAATGCTCCAAGCTATTCCTACATGATAACTCTACTCAAATATGGGATGCAAAATACAATGGAAAAGGGTTGTATTTATAGGCTTTTCCAAGCATCTGGTGAGGTGGCAATGATCGACGGTCCAGATTCAAACAAGAAGGATGAACGATGGAGATGAAGAGAATCAAGAAGGTGTTCCCTTTACCAAAGACATCATGCCAAATGAATGGGGAATCAAGTATGTGAGAAAAATACCATGTGTTTGAATGCCAAATGGGTGGGAGAATCAAGTGTGTGAAGAATAAGCCATGTGTTTGAAAATAATTCTAATTTAAAAATTAGAATTATTTAATTTCATGTGACCTTGGTGAAGTGGCATAAAAAGTTGTAAACATGTGCTTGAATTCCTAATCTGAGATTAGTGAAACTTAATTAAATAAGACAAGCTTATGGAAATTTCTTTATTTAATTAAATTAGAAGAATATGAATTTAGATTTGGAGAATTAAAGGATATGAACTATATAAATAAATTGAGAATTTATTTATAAGTAGATGAAATATTAATTAAATAACTAGTATTTAATTAATTAAATGTCTTGACCAATTTTAGGTGTATACATTTTGCCCCTCTTTGAAGTAATATGTTTACGTGTTGCTTCAAAGAAAAATTTGATACCTATGCTGAGAAAAAAAATTCGATGCCCCAAATGCTCATTTTCAGGTGACGACAGATATATGCCCCCTCGGGAGATAAAGTGGTGAATTTTTGAAATTTTTTTTGAAAATTTTGATGATTTTTCCATGATTTGATGATGATCTCAAAATTTTATGCCTCAAAAATGATTTATCTCCCAAAAAATGATATATAAGCTAGCAGGTGATGATCTGATTAATTAGGGCCCCTTTGAAAAATAAAAATAAAACATCCCCATAAAATTCCACTTAATTAACCTTTAAAAGGTTAAAAAGGTGAGTAGAAAGTTATTTGTGCATTTTGCAATTTGAAAACTTGAGAGTGAGAGTGATTTGTACAAAATTGGAGCAGAATGGTGATCCCCTACCACACACACCGGTTCGAGTGGGTCAGGCACCACAATTTTCCAATAGTGTATGGACCTCCGGTGAGTACCCTAAAAACTGCCTCGTATTTTGTGTATTTTTTTCCCTCCATTTTTCATTTAAATAAAATTTTGCTTTATTTTAGTGCATAGGGTCACTGCAATGGCACATAGGGTAATTGTTCTAGCGTATAGAATAGATTAGTGCATAGGATTAATGAAATGGCACATAGGTTAGATTTAGTTCATAGAATTAATGAAACGACACATTCATGAATTGTTGTGATGCATAGGATAAAGTAGCACTTAGGGAAATTAGATTAGCACATTGATGAGATGAACTAGCGCATTGGGTACTTTGGTGCATCAGGGCCCCATTTCGATGCATTGAGAAAATGAAATAGCACATAGAGTAGTTTGGTGCATTGAAGGTCTATTTTAGCACATTGATGGATTTCTCTAGTGCATTGAGTCATTTAGCATATAGAAGCACTGTTTTAGCACATTGGAGAAATTTGATGATTTTCTTGTTGAAACTCCTTGATTTCAATAATCTTTTACCGCATTAGCCTTTGTGTTGATGATGATTAATGATGTTGATAGATTAGATGTCCACTGATCTCATGATAGGTGAGATGCAATAATAGGATGATGATAATTAACCTCATGATAGGCGAGGATCAATTATAAGTTGATTGATTTGAAAAACCTCATGATAAGCGAGGTTGGATTGATTGATGACCCTCATGATAGGTGAGGTTAAGTTGATTGATGAACCTCATGATAGGCGAGGTTAAGTTGATTGATTGAACCTCATGATAGGCGAGGTTGTTTTGATTGATGAACCTCATGATAGGCGAGGTTGATGTGATTGATGAACCTCATGATATGCAAGGTTGATTTGATTAATGAACCTCATGCTAGTTGAGGTGCATTGATTGATTTGATAAACCTCATGATAGGCGAGGTTGAATTGATTGATGAACCTCATGATAGGCAAGGTTGATTTGAGTGATTGATGATCATGAGATTTGATCAAAGTCTCACCAGAGCTGATTAGATTGATAGGTTGATTGATTTTGATTGATTGATTGATTGGTTGACATCGAGTGATTGATTTAATAATTTATGATTTTGTGATGATAGTAGCCATTGACTAGTCTGCAAATTAGAGAGAGGTTCTCGAGGACATGGGAGTTGATTCACCATTTGACGTAGCTCAAGACAACTATTATTGCATGATGTAGTTTGTCATCTCTTATTAGTATGCCCTAGATCAAGATTAATAGGGGTTTGTTGACAACATTGGTTGAAAGGTGGCATAGTGAGCATAACACCTTCCATTTTCCCATTAGTGAGATTATAGTTACACTTGAGGATGTCTATAGGATTCTATGGATTCCCATGGTTGGAGAGCTCATTTTATATGATGCGCATGAGTAGGGTGGGACCGATGCACTACAAAGAGTATTTTAGGATGACCATATATGTGGGTATGAGATTCCATGGAGGGACATGGTTAATGCATATGCCACCTTTCCTTCTATTTTGGCTAGTTTCATTGGAGGGTTTCTTTGTCTTGACCACAGGCAAAGGGACTCTTAGTTGGACGAGGGTGGATCTTGGAGAGCATGATTTTTCACGAAACTCGATATGCATGAGGTTTCTGCATGCTTGCACACCTTTACTATGATTTGCACCACGTTGTATATCTACAAGGATGGATTTTATCAGTCGGAGTCACATTGCTCCAGGTCTGGGCCTTGGAGCATATACCAGTCAGTCAGCCAGTTGGAGAGAGGTAGCGCCCGACCATGAGGCCATATGTTCATATTTATGCTGGTCAACTTACTTAGCCTAGGATGGGGAAGTTGGAGTATTAAAGGAGGACACTGGATGATTTAGAGTCAGTGGTGTGGTGACCATATGTTGATTGTGAGCAGTGGCTAGAGGATTTAGGGGACCATTAGTCTATATATCTAATCGGTCGAACCCATTTTATCATCGACAGATTCATGCTGCTAAGAGTACTGAGATAGTATGGTAGGATTCATGGGATGCCCCAGGGAGTGGCCCATTATGCTTGATGATGGTAGGATGCTACAGAGTGGTGTCCAATGTTATCTTATGATGCAGTGGTGCAACACTTTTAGGGGTTACATTCCATCATTTGGAAGGTGCATCTATAGATCATTGATGCGTCAATATCTCAGGAGTATGTCTTGTATATGTTTTTGCATCCATTCCCACAGATCATGATTCTAGATGAGCCAACACCATTATTAGAGGAGGAGGTAGGAGGTCATGGGTGGAGGAGGAGCATGGAGAGGAGGGAAGTGATGAGGGGGATAGTAGTGATGATAGTGATGATGAGGAGAGTGATGGGGGAGATGATGAGGGTGGCAGAGGACTAGGGCTAGATGTTGGAAAGATGATAGTGCCTCACAAGAGGTGATCAATAGTGGCCCCAACACAACAATGTGTGGAGATCAGGTTACCATCGCAACAGTAGCTAACACAGATAGCTTCGCTATAGGTACAAGTTTAGACACTGCAGGGTTAGCTACAATAGGTGCAGGCTCTTCTTATGCAAGCACAGGGACAGGTACAAACTCTGACGACCGAGTGGGATGTTTCTAGGTAGTAGGTGTAGTAGGTGTAGGGCTAGCTTGCAAGGGTACAGGCCCAGGGATAGGTGCAGGGATAGGTGTAGGGACAGGTGCAGGGGCAGATTACCATATTGAATGTGGAGAGGGATGCCCTAAGACGGCTAGTGGAGTAGGCTGAGGGTATTACTGAGAGACTACAATAGGTTGTGGTAGTTGTGGGTACCTCAGATTACTTTAGAGAGGTCCACCATATGGCACAGGAGGCTGATTTCTATAGAGGTCGATATTATGATGCGGTTCCTCTAGAGCGGCGGGAAAGCTTTGCACAGTCTCGGTCTAGGAGATCCCGGTCTTATACTATTAGCGTGGGTGTCACGCAACCACTACCTGGAGATCAGAGAGATCCTGGTTTGGGTCCATTGGGTGCAGGGGGAGGTACTGGTCATATGCCAACACCATCTGGGGGGAGCACAACATAGCTCTATTTTATGATTTCCTGATGTATCTTGGACATGTATACACCTCTTTGAGACATTGATGATGTACCTCTTATTTTCAAAATTTATGATACATTACCATTTTTGATATTGATGTATCTCTTTAGACCTTGGGATATCCTTGTACACTTTGAAATTATGATTTTGAGTTTATATGATATGCGGCAATGATTAGGATTTACGTGTCTATATGATGTTATATGATGGATTCCTATGATGGATATAGTTAATTTTTATGTTATGATGATGACCATGATGATTATAATGGATGCATTATCTATTTTATTTGATCATGATATTCTATGATATGATATTCTATGGATACAAATGAAGATGTAACTGATATGTTATAGTTCTATGATGCTTTATGAATGATGTATATATGATGTATGTAATGGATCCTATTATGCTAATGTAATGTGATGCCTTTTATGTTTTTGGTCTTTTCTCATGCAAATAAATGATGTAATAAATGGATAAATGTAGGATAATGTTATGGTGCATAGTTCTATGTGTTTATGATGTTTATATGATAATAATGTTAGATTATACAATGATGATGCTTATGTGATGTATACAATGACGATATGATAATGCATGGTTGATGATTTGATTATGCAAATGATGTATGATGTTCCATGTGATGATTATGCTGATCTAGCTAGTCCTTTGTCAATCTTTGATTTGAGTAATAACAAATTCATGCATCCTGAAAAATCTATCTTTACTACTGGTTTTAGATGTTCATAACAAAGGCATTATATCCTTTATTATCTAGTCATGTTTTTTAGCAACTTTTTCTTCTTGGAAATCTTACTTTGCTAGTATGTCTTTAAATATTGAATCCAAGATCTATTTTATTAAAGGATTAAATGATTTTAGTGATGCATCAAGTTCAATTATAGATGCATCAAGTTCAATTATGACCCTATTAAAATAGAGATGTTTTTGTTGTTGGATATCTTACTCTGCTGGATATGTCTTTCAATCTTCTTAATGGATCAATTTCTTAATCCATTAATAATGAATGAGATGATTTTTGATCATGAAAGTGAGATGGAATGCACTTATTTTTGTGTTTTCTGATGCAAATATTGATGTAATGCATGCATGGATGAATGATGTGATCATGTACATATGATATGATAATGATTTCTAATGAATGCAAATGATGATGGAATTGATGTGATAATGTGTGAGAATGATTTCTAATGTATGCAAATGCTGATGCAACTAATGTGCAACTATATGAAAATGATGTGTTTTTGGTTAATGTCAAATGTACTCAATCCATTAATGTGAGAGATAACATCCTTGTGAAATTGTTTTAGCCTTGGAAAACCCCATAGATACATATGCAAACTATCATGGATGAAATCTACCCTACTCATGCAGATCTACTATGCAAATGTTGTCATTGCAATAGCCAATTTTTTGTGCTTTTTATCATCATTGAGCCTTTAAAATGTTGAAAGTGAGTACAAGCATTGATGGCATATTTAGACCATGATGACCTGAGTACTACTTCCATGATTTTTGATATTGCAAGTTAACAAAAGCATCTAGGTATAATTAAACCGAGATGACCTAAGCATTACCCACGTAAACAGATAAGAGTTAAGCATTTTCCTATGCAAATTCAAAATGTCATTAGTGATACTTTGTAGAGCACGTCCCACGACAATTTGCACAATAATAATAATTAACTCACAGACAATAGAAAAAGAAAAATCACAATCCTTCCTGGCTCCTCTAGTTCAATGCATCATCCAGGTGCTCTAGAGATATGATGACAAAAATAAAAGTTCAACTATTGAACACTCATGCCACAGTGATAGAGCCATGATTCAGAAGGAACATCATCCATTTGAAGAATGCTTTTGGTTTGATTGATTTGGATATTCTAATGTTTGATGGTTGATGTGGTCATGGTTGTTATTGATGTTCAAAGTTGTGTTGGACTATGATCTTTGTGTTTGTTGTGTTTGGCCTACTGCTGTTTGTTTGTTGGTTCAAGCTCAAAGTTTATTTGCCCCCAGTGAGTTCGGGATTTTTTCCCCTAGTCTAGGGTGAGACATGATCACGATGCCAGGATATGTACATGAGGCTTTCCAATGATAGGAAGATGGATAGCGAAATCGAATGGAAAAAGTAAATGGTCGACATGCTCAAATAGATGGAAAAGCTAACCTATCACAAATAGCACTAGTTTCCAGGTTTTCACTACTTGCTTTTATTGCACTTTTTCAGATTTTATGATTTTTTTGACTTTTTGTATTTTTGTATTTTTGTATTTTTTTGTATTTTTGTATTTTTCTCTTTTTTGTTGTTACCAAGATGCCTTTTTTCTAGGTTTTCATCAAGGCAACCATTTTTTCAGGACATTTTTTGATGTTTTTGTATTTTTTTAGGACTTTTACCGATGCACTAGATGATTCATGTGTAGAATTTCTTGCGATGCATGCTATTGAGGGGTTCATCAAACAAATCCCCTTTTGGTGTTGACAACTAATATTCTCCTGATCTGAAGGCTGAGACAATGACAAAGGGACCTAGCCAATTAGGTTCAAATTTCCCTTTCTTCTCTCTGTCTTGTTGATTATGGGGATTTTCTTTTAGGACCAAGTCACCCACCTGAAAGGTTCTTGGTTTGACTCTGTGGTTGTAGCTCGTAGGTATTCTCTACTGATAGGACTTCAAGTCATCAACTACTTGCTGAAAAAGCTCATCTAACAGTTCCAATTCTTGCAACCTAAACACTCTATAATCCTCATCGGATATGATCCCTTTCATTGATACACAGAGTGATGGTATTTCCACCTCAATGGGTAGAATGGCCTCTGATCCTAGACTAGAGCATAGGGTGTAGCTCCTGTCAGGGTTTGGATACTGGTTTTATAAGCCCATAAAGTAGGGTTCAGTTGAACATTCCAATCACATCCAACCTTGATGATGGTTTTCTTCAAGATTTTCAGGATAGTCTTGTTTGAGGCCTTTGCTTGGCTGTCTCCATAAGGATAGTATGGTGTAGGAAACCAATGTTGTATATGAAATATCTCACAGAGTTCTTGGACATCCTGATTTTTGAATGGTCTGTTGTTGTCCATGATAATGGATTGAGGGATGCCATATTGATAGATGATATAATTTAGGATGAATGACGAGATCTAATTTCCTATGATGGTGGTTAGGGGAACAACTTCAATCCACTTCATAAAATACTCTGTGGCTATGATAATGAACTTGTGTCCATTTGATCAAGATGGATGAATTTTCCCTACGTGATCTAGCCCCCATTGACAAAACATCCATGTTGATGCAAAAGGTTGAAGTTCTTGCATTGGTCGCACACAGGAGCAGGGGATTATTTTTTTTAAGCCCCCTGGGCTGCCTATAGGCCTTATTGGGCCATTTGGAGCAACTTTCACTAAACCGGGTGTATTTTTTGCGTATGGTGTCCGTTTTTCGCAAATGAGATACCATTGGAAAGCTGATTCCAATACTGACCCAGTGGTGAAGGTGGTAGTACCATATTTTTCTCCAGTTTTATTTTGCAGGTCCTTGAACTCAGATGTTTTTTTTTTTTTTCACTCCGGAGGGCATATCTTTTAACTCAGTGATCCTTTTTTTTCCATTCTTGCGGCGTTGGAAAGTTGGTTCAGTCCTCGACACAAATCTAAGGTATATTTTTATTTTTTATTTATTCACATTAGCATTCTCTCCTTTTACAGTCATTGGGTTATTGTAATAAATGAACTGAGATAAAGTTCCATCAAGGGGGTTTCTTGCATAATAATCTGATTAGAGTGTGCATGCACTTTGATCTCATCTTGATTTGCTAACAAATCACATGGGTTATATCTAGTTTCTTAGTTTATTTTGGTCACATATTTCTCTTTCTTGACACATATCAGATTCACATCAATTCACACTTCAAATTGGGAGTTTATGGTTATTGATCCGCATTGGTTCAAATCCATCTCAGTTTGAGGGCCATATTTTTATGGTTAATGTTCTAGAGTCTTTATGGTACTTGTTCCCATGGAAGATTTTTAGTCTCAGTTTGGCATTGGCATCAAGATACACAGTTTCCAGATTCTATCATAATTTCATCTACTGTTGCTTCATAGATTCTAGGGTTATTCCAGTTGTGAGATTTCTAGTGTTCCATGGCATCGAATTTGCTATCACATTATTATGATTCCACTTTAGTTTCTTGTAGAAAGAAGTATCTTTCCTTTCTTGGCAGATTGTGGTTCCAGTGTTACTCCACAGTGTTCTTCCAGTACCTCTTTGCAGCAGTCATCTGACTGTAGGGGGTTTTGTCCCACTAGGCTTTCCTTCTCTACCTCATTATTGCATTTGTACACGGGTACCTAATTAGGCCTTGTTGTCAGGACCAATTCATGCTTTCTTGCATTCATCTTAGTTTTAGGTGCATGCTGTTTTAGTCTCCCTAAGTTGCACTTATGGAGGGTGTTGGTGTAATTAATATTTAATTACACTTGCATAAGTTTACTTAGGTAATATTTTAATTCGTAGGTTAATTATTCTCATCCTTATCTTGTTGAGCTATCTTGTTGCTCAAGATAAGATTAGGGTTATGCATACCTTGATTTTATAAAGAAAATAATCTCATGTAATTATGAATTCCTGAATAATATTATTTGCACATCTTTTTGCAATAGCTTTTCTTTTTATGTTTTTCTCTTCTGTGGAAGGTTTTTTGGTTTGCACATCTGATCTTGGTTTCTAACAAACAATGAGTAAAGTTCCAGTGGTATTCACTACTGATGCACATGTTTTTGCATAGAGGATAGAAAGTCTTTGAAAATGATATCACTTTAAGAAGGAAGGAGGAATGTATCGACCTACCTGTTCAATGCTGGACTCGAATTATGGACAAAGATGAAAAGAAGTACAATTTTGTGATGTTTCAAAATGATTTTGCATCTAGAATAAGGAAGTCTCTAATATATGACCCGCCAAGAATTCCCAAAGAAATTCATGAGTTCTTGAGACCCATGGAGATGAGACCAGACTTTAACTTGAGTCATAATTGGGGAGATTTGATTTGATATCCTAACAAGATAATTTTTTAGAATATATGGAAATGGTCTAGACCCATATGTCCTATCGAGGGATGTGCCATTGATGATAGGTTTCCTCGAAATCATGAGGCAGTTAGGAGCTTCACAAATAGTGCATTTACCTGATACAAGGAAAGGATCATTCTTTCTTGAATGGACAGTGTTTGCTGATTTTATTCTGGTAAAGGGGCATGGAATCAGATGGTACATTTTTTGGAACCTTATAAGTTGATGACTATGTGGCCAAGGAATCATGACCCTAAGGGCTTCATTAATAAACTGAAAGCAGATAAGAAAATTAGTGTTTTTGTGCATAATTTTGATTATCCTGAGGATGCCATTAGGAACATTTTCAACTTTGAGGAACAAGATGAAAGGAAAAAAAATATCTTGCTTATAAGAAGATGGTAGAAGCCAAATGGAAGAAGGATCCCAAATATAATCCTCTGCCAAACATACCTAGTGAATTGGGTAAATTCATGCATGTTATGGACAATTTTGAGAGTGTTGTTGGTATGTTGAGGGAACAACGGGAAGTTACAGATAAAGGAAAGGCACAGGTGGTTGAAGAAGATGTTGAAGTAACATTGGAAGAGAGACCTACATATTCCAAGCAATTGAGAATCTATTCCAGAAGGAAGAAAGTAGTGGATGAAGAACAAAGCTTGCCAGCCCTTGTCAGTGTTGAAGGGCCTAAGGTAGATTCTCCTGACACTGCATTGCCAACACCACCCACACAGGCTCCTATGCCTATAGTTGATCTTGATCCGCCCCCTGAAAATCCTGTTCCTCTTGAGCAACCACCTCTAAAGAAGAAAAGGACTAAAGTTAGAGGAATGGTTGAGTACTCTAATATAGATGAAGATGACATCTTTGTCACTCCTAAAGATATGTAGCTAGGAATGCCTCCTCCTGAAGGAGCAATTTATTTGAGTTTAGGAAAGAGTAGCATCAGATTGGGGAAGCTTGGAATTAGTGGTTTGAATACTACAGATGATTTGAGAATTGAAGCTTGTAAAGAGTTTATGGAAGATGATTCCTTTATTGAAACATCTGCATTCAAAGATTTTTGGTGGAGATAAAAAACTGTCGAATATGCAGAGAAGGTAGCCATTGAAAGGAGTTCGCATCCATAATTTCCTAAGAGTGTCATCTAGGAAAATGTGAGAAGCATTATGAAGAATGAATTTCAGAAGATCAATGCATAAACTAACAAAGATCTTGTGAAGAAAAGTGGTGTGCTACTACTACCAGAATGGGACATTACTGATGCTATTGTTCTAGATGCCATAAGGAGGGCTGAAAGTCTATGTTACAAATAGAAGAAGAGCTTGAAATGGAACTTCGGGGCTCAACATTTAGTGAGGACTGGGATGTATTGGAAATATGGTCATTGTCTATGGGATCCAGGAAACCAGTCCTTGCAAAACCATCAGATTTTAGTGGACAACTACTTGTGAAGAGAGTTGCAGATACCCCAGCTTTGGAGGCAGCTGACATGGCTGTTAATTTTGCTAGGTTCACTAAGATAACTATGGGAAGTCTCACCTTGGAGAGGGATGATTTTAGAAATAAATATCATGGGCTTCTCAATGAATATGAAAATAGCTAGCGGAGGGTGGCTGTATTAGAAATTGAGCTAGCATTTTATAAACAAAGGAGAGAAGTGCAGAGAGAACAAGGCCAACCTAGTTCAAGTCACATACCTCCTATTTCTTGAGTTTCATCTTCATAGAATTCACCTCTAGACCAGTCCTTGGCAATGGTTTCATATAATTTGGGAAAGGGATCACTCTCAGTCAAGGAGAGGGATGATTTTAGAAATAAATATCATGGGCTTCTCAATGAATATGAAAATAGCTAGTGGAGGGTGGCTGTATTAGAAATTGAGCTAGCATTTTATAAACAAAGGAGAGAAGTGCAGAGAGAACAAGGACAACCTAGTTCAAGTCACATACCTCCTATTTCTTGAGTTTCATCTTCCTAGAATTCACCTCTAGATCAGTCCTTGGCAATGGTGCCATATAATTTGGGAAAGGGATCACTCTCAGTCAAGGAATCAAGCCAACTAGGTCCTAGCTTATCCACTGAACAAACAAGGGAGCAACTTCTACAAATTGAAACATATGAGGGGTTGCTGGAGAAAGCTCAAGGCACAATGTATGAAAATGTATCAAAGATTGTTTATACTGTTTTGAAGCATTTTAATGAGAAAATTTAGGCTAGACTTAATAGTGTGAATGACAATAATGCCTTGATGATGCAAGCAATGAGATTGTGTCAAAGGGATAAAGAATTGGCTATGCCAATCTTGAAAAAGTGGGTCCCAAGAGTTGAGAGATTAAAATTGATATTAGTGGGAGTTGGTCAACATGAAGATAGATATCCCCATGTGCTTCCAACTTCTACATTTGTGTGTGAGTTAAGTGAGAAAAAGTTTCAAGGATACATTGCTCCTTTGGAGCAAAAGATAAGAGAATTAATAGCTCAATATGATTTTATAGATTTTTCCCCATTTCCAGACATCCAGATCGCTAATTATGAGTTGAAACCATTGCAAGTGTGGAAAAGAGAAATGAATGAGGTTA
>VDFB02008073.1:0-41728 GCA_007258455.2 Sequoia sempervirens
TTATGTAAGTGATAATGATTACATTCATCGAGTTTGTTCAATATTGTTTTGATATATTTTATAAAAAAATAAAAGAGAGAGGAATTCAAATTATAGAACATCTCATATGGTCGGATAATTGCACGGGTCAATTCAAAAATGATAGAATGTTTTATTGGTTATGTAGACTTCATAAGGAAAATAATATCCAGCACATATGGAGTTTTTTTGAAGCTATTCGTGGTAAGGGAGAACACGATGGAGCAAGTGCATGTGTGAAAAGAGCTTTTGCTAGAGAGCAACTAAAATTTGAAGATGCTGCAAAATTTAGAGATGCACGTGCAATTGTAGATTGGTGCAATACCAAATTATCAACAAGAACAAGTGAAGGCTTAATATTTCAAGCAGCTTCTTTTGGTTAGTTGAAATGATGTTGCTTTCTTGACGAGATTGTGAAACAATTAATGGATCTGCAAAATGGCATTCGTTTAAAAGTTCAAATGCAAACACATGGACAATATGGACAAGGGAGTTGGCATGCTTTTGTCAATTTTGTATTGTAGGTGATTGGGATGCATGTTAAAATACGAAATGGGTCAAACAATGGCAACAAAGAGCCTTAACGCCTACATCGACACATGTTCAACACGGAAGGAAAATTGAAGATAATCAAGTGTTCGCATCAAATGATTATGATCGTGTTTTGGATCTTGTACAAGAAGGTACATTATTTATTGAGTTCAATTTTATATGTATGCATGTTTATTATATGTGAATTAAATATAAGTCACTTTTTATTGAATTTTTTATTTATTTTTGCGGGGCGTGTATGTTGTTGTTGCACTTGGGGAATGAAGAGGAGACCAAGTGCTTGGTTGGATATATGTGTTGAGAAACATAAGTTGGCATCCACAAGTGGATGATGACAACTTTGAGTATCAACTAGTTCAGGTGGTTGTTATTTAAGCACATGGCTTCAAAATATTTGATGAGAAAAAGAATGAAACACTGCATTTGAAGATTATGAAAGACACAGAAGATTATACATTATTCACATTTGATTTTGGCAACCAATATAAAACTAGTTAGATATCAAGGGAGGCCTGCTAATAAAGTTTTATGGACACTTTCAATGGATGATCATGAGACAATCATAGATGCATTACAAAAAAGAGAGGATGCAGATGGTACAATGAAGTAAATAAATATTGGTAAGTATATAGTTGTATATATATTTAATTGATATATATATTTGTCTTTAATAGTCATTTCCTAATTAAAGTTTTATATCATTTTTTGTTTCAAGTCTCCCAAAATTAGATGCTTTACAAAAAAGAGAGGAGATACATATATTACAATGGAATTCAAATCCAGAGACAAGTAACTATATATATAGTTCTAGATACATTTAATTGATAGTATAAATATAAAAATAAATTTAATTCATTATCATTTTATAAAAAATTTTATAATTGATTTCATATCCCCTTAATCCATTCTTTTAAAACCCCTTAAGCCATCCTCTTATGTACCTTTAATCCATCCTCTTGCATCCCCTTAAGTCTCTCTATTAATTCCCCTTAAGGCATTCTATTAGGACCCCTTAATCCATATCCTCGTATATATCTACACTTAATCCATCCACTTGTATCCCCTTAAGTCACTCTCTCAACACCCCTTAAGCTATCCTCTTAGGAATCCTTAATCCATATCCTTGTATATCTACCCTTAATCCATCCACTTGCATCCCCTTAAGTCACTCTCTCAACACCCCTTAAGCTATCCTCTCAGGACCCCTTAATCCATATCCTCCTATATCTACCCTTAATACATCCACTTGCATCCCCTTAAGTCACTCTCTCAACACCCCTTAAGTTATCCCCTTAGGACCCCTTAATCCATATCCTTGTATTTCTACCCTTAATCCATCCACCTGCATCCACTTAAGTCACTCTCTCAACACCCCTTAAGCTATCCTCTTAGGACCCCTTAATCCATATCCTCGTATATCTACCCTTAATCCATCCACCTGCATCCCCTTAAGTCACTCTCTCAACACCCCTTAAACGATCCTCTTAGGACCTCTTAATCCATATCCTCGTATATCTACCCTTAATCCATCCACCTGCATCCCTTAAGTCACTCTCTCAACACCCCTTAAGCTATCCTCTTAGGACCCCTTAATCCATATCCTCGTATGTCTACCCTTAATCCATCCACTTGCATCCTATTAAGTCACTTTCTCAACACCCCTTAAGCTATCCTCTTAGGACCCCTTAATCCACATCCTCGTATGTCTACCATTAATCCATCCACTTGCATCCCCTTAAGTCACTCTCTCAACACCCCTTAAGCTATCCTCTTAGGACCCCTTAATCCATATCCTCGTATATCTACCCTTAATCCATCCACCTGCATCCCCTTAAGTCACTCTCTGAACACCCTTTAAGCTATCCTCTTAGGACCTCTTAATCCATATTCTTGTATATCTACCCTTAATCCATCCACCTGCATCCCCTTAAGTCACTCTCTTAACACCCCTTAAGTGATCCTATTAGGACTTCTTAATCCATATCCTCGTATATCTACCCTTAAGTCACTCTCTCAACACCCCTTAAGCTATCCTCTTAGGACCCCTTAATCCATATCCTTGTATATCTACCCTTAATCCATCCACCTGCATCCCCTTTAGTCACTCTCTCAACACCCCTTAAGCAATCCTCTTAGGACCTCTTAATCTATATCCTGGTATATCTACCCTTAATCCATCCACCTGCATCCCCCTAAGTCACTCTCTCAACACCCCTTAATCCATATCCTCGTATTTCTACCCTTAATCTATCCACTTGCATCCCCTTAAGTCACTCTCTCAACACCCCTTAATCTATCCTCTTAGGACCCCTTAATCCATATCCTCGTATGTCTACCCTTAATCCATCCACTTGCATCCCCTTAAGTCACTCTCTCAACACCCCTTAAGCTATCCTTTATGACCCCTTAATCCATATCCTTGTATATATACCCTTAATCCATCCACTTGCATCCCCTTAAGTCTCTCTAGGGTTCATGAGATGCTTAGAATAACAAATCTATATGGGTTAATGGTTTAGGGTTCATCTCCTAGTCTCTAGGTCATATGGTTTAGGGTTTAGGGTTTGTAGGGTTAATGAGATGCTTAGAATAACAAATCTATATGGGTTAATGGTTTAGGGTTCATCTCCCAGTCTCTAGGTCATATGGTTTAGGGTTTACGGTTTTTAGGGTTCATGAGATGCTTATAATAACAAATCTACATGGGTTAATGGTTTAGGGTTCATCTCCCAATCTCTAGGTCATATGGTTTAGGGTTTACGATTTCTAAGGTTCATGAGATGCTTAGAATAATGAATCTATATGGGTTTTAAGGGTTTAGGGTTCATCTCCTAGGATTTAGGTCATATGGTTTAGGGTTTAGGGTTTAGGGTTTAAATTCATTCTCTCAACTCTCCTTAATCCAAAATATTGCATCCCTTAATTCACTCTCATAATTCCCCTTAAGCCATCCTCTTAGGGCCTGTTAAGCCATATTGTAAGGTTCATGACATGCATCCCCTTAATCCACTATCTTACATCCCTTTAAGTCATTCTATCAACTCCCCTTAATCCACCCTCTTACATCCCTTCAATTCATTCTATCAACTCCCCTTAATCCATCCTCTTACATCCCTTCACATCATTCTATCAACTCCCCTTAATCCTCTCTCTTACATCCCTTTAAGTCATTATATCAACTCCCCTTAATCCACCCTCTTACATCCCTTCAAGTCATTCTATCAACTCCCCTTAATCCACCCTCTTGCATCCCCTTAATCCACTCTCTTACATCCCTTTAAGTCATTCTATCAACTCCCACCCTTATCCTTTATCCATTCTGTCCAATCCTCTTACATCCCTTCAAGTCATTCTATCTCCCCTTAATCCACCCTCTTGCATCCCCTTCCACTCTCTTACATCCCTTTAAGTCATTCTATCAACTCCCCTTAATCCACCCTCTTACATCCCTTCAAGTAATTCTATCAACTCCCCTTAATCCACCCTCTTGCATCCCCTTAATCCACTCTCTTACATCCCTTCAAGTAATTCTATCAACTCCCCTTAATACACCCTCTTGCATCCCCTTAATCCACTCTCTTACATCCCTTTAAATCATTCTATCATCTCCCCTTAATCCACCCTCCTGCATCCCCTTAAGCCATCCTCTTAAAGGACCCTTAAGTCATATCCTCTTACATAACCTTAATCCACAATCTTACATCCCTTAAGTCACTCTCATAATTCCTCTTAAGCCATCCTCTTAGGACTCGTTAAGCCCCTAGGGTTCATGACACACATCCTCTTAACTCCACTTAAGGCATTCTCTTAAGACCCCCCTTAAGCTATATATCCTCTTAGGTCCCCTTAATCCATCCCATGGAAAACATCATTTGAATTTGAATGGAATTTACTATATATTATTCTTTTCTCTCATGAAATTTTTACTTAAATGACTCATAAAAAGTATAGTTAGTTTACTTGCATTAATTATTTTTGCAGGTTCTCATCAAGTCGGTCTACCATGTGATTGTCACTGAAAAAATTATTTTATCAAGAGACTATGTAAATATCAATTTTTGGTCTTCATGTAAAATTTGATAAGCTTTAATTGTATCTACATGCACATATATGTTTCATCATGTTATATAGTTGTATTAAACATCAATATACATTATATATGTTTGTTTGATGTATGAACTTCAATGAGCTTATTAGTCACTTTTTAAATATCTCGTTCCAATTTTATAGATTATACATTTTATACATACAAGGAGATAGATTTTTGTTTATTGATTCAAATATTTGCTAGAATTGAAAAATAGTTAAAATTACTTGTCCTTAATTTATTATGTACATATTATCTAAACTATTTAAGGAATGTTTTAATTTTTCACCTAACCATGTGATAAATTATATATATGAAATTTGATTCTAGATAAGAATTTATATAGTGCATGTATTACTTGAAAATTAGATAATTTATATCTATACATACAGGAGTGCATATAATCATCAAAATGAACATAACACAATCATAATTGACTGCATATATAATCATCATGTATTAAAGTCAACTGATATAAATAAACACAAATATGATAATAACATGTTCAAAATAAAACTAGAGATAGATAGTCCATAAAATTTATATGTCAAGATGTATATGTCAAGTCTAACACATATATTTAAATAAAACTCTAGAGATCTATAGTCCATAAAATTTAAAACCATCTAACTATCAGGTTGATCGGTCATATCAAGTCTCCTCTTTGTTCCATGTCGATTAGATATACTCACATCATGCTGGAAAAGAGTACAAGAAACTTGAAATTAGATTAAAAGTTATTTAGAAATTTTGATATAATTAAACATATTTAAACTTGAAAATATAAAATTTTAGATAAAAATAAATTTAATTAAATATATCTAGTAAATAAAATAAAAATGATTTTTAGTATGCATAAATTACCATATGATCATGTGAATCTACTAGCACATTTTGTTCAACGGGTAGCATAACTGTCAATTGAGAAGATCCAAATGCTTGATCTACTATATCCTGCATATTCATATAAAGCAAACAATATGTTAAAACCTCATATATATATATAAAAGGTCCGTAAAAATTGTATAGGAGATTTAGTAAAGTTTACAACCTTGAATGATATGACCTCATGATCACACACCTGAGATTTCCCATGCATAAATGTTGACGATGTCTCAGGGGCGCCCGCCATGGGTATCTCATGAAATCCCTACATGTATAGATGTACAACAGTTTGTATAGATCATTCACACATGTGTATGTAAATGAAAAAATTAAATTAGATCTATGATGTGTATTTAATTTAAACTTAACAAACTTTTGAAAGCACACACCTAAGCTGATGATGTCTCAAGAGCGCTCACCACAACTTGTGGTTGGTCAGTACTAGGTATCGTATGACCTTCCTACATCTAGATATAATATTATATTATATCAATTCAAACATGTGTACAAATTCAAATTAAAAATTAGATATATCTACACAAATTATTTAATATATATTGGTTCAAGTAACTGTCCAAAATGTGAGCCAATATCTACAACACTCGACATATAGACGCGATGATCATATTGAGTTTTAGGCATCGTGTGATCATGCTTCTACACCAAACACTTATTGAATTAATATTATATTATATATATAATTTGATGTTACTATTTATATGAACTTTTCACATTTCAAACTTGAATTAAATTTAAGTTCAAAAGATGAACATACCTGTGTAGGATGATCCTCATATAGTAAATTCATGTATGAATCTGTCCTAGATGCATGTGGGTCACCTAAAGTGGATGCCTGAGTATCCCTATAGCCTGAGCCTCCATGCTCTCTATTGGTCACTTCAGTCGCCGCGTGTGCAGTCTGATGAGTGAGATGTCCTGAAAGTGAACTTAATGCTCATAATGTCGATAAAATAGTTTGCTGTTAAAATGCAGCAGGAACACCAGGAGAAGGAGGAGGAACAATATGATCAATTAGAGCACGTTGTTGAGGATCGACACGTGCTCCTAGTCTATGTTGGGGCATGCCACACCCAACTCCCTGAAATGACCTCATATCAAAATAGTTGGGTTTTATACCCAACTCAAACTCAACCCATAACTTTCTCAAAAAGTATAGGGGCACCTCACAGTTTCCATGTGGTGGATTATCAAACACCATCCACCATCTATCCCAAAACTGTGCAACTATCTGTGGGTGCCTACACCATAAAATTGAAATTCATTTTTTGGTTGGAGGAATTGGTTGGTTTGTTTGGGGGTTAATAAAATATTGGCACATGGCTTGTTTGGTAATTTTAAGGTCATTTATTTCTTTGTAGGACAATCCATTTGCATAGAATTGTCTCCTCTCTTCTCTCCATTGATGGAACCTATCTAGGTCTACATCAATGGATGAAATAGAATCGAAAATAGTTTGCATCATAGATGTAAACCGTGTGAGATGGGGAGGGATTCTAGGCTCATTTTTTATCAGATCTATATTTGCTTGAATCACACTAAGGTTTGCTCAGATGCTCTCTCTTAATTGATCCTCATCTACTACAGGGGGTGGGGGGTTACGCAGTGGAGAGTCTGAAGGTGTGGGGTTTTGTTCTAGTGGTGGATCTAGATGAATTTGTGGACCAGGCATAAAATCCTCTAAATTAAATTCTGGATCCATGAGAGCAATTAAATGGAAACTACATGTTAAACAATACAAAAATATATTTCAACAAACTAATTAAATAATGCACACAATTTGAAAGTTATTTAAAAATCACATTGAATGTGCACAAATTCAAAATAAATTTCATTTAAAGACCATTGGATTTATAACATTAAAAAATCCATAACATTAAAAATCCATAGCATGTACACACATTAAATTGAGTCTAGTGTGTGGTTGTTAATATGAAGGGTAGAAATGAAATTAGGGGGTTTTATTAGAACCCTATTCAAATGCATGCACTATGTCATTGGTTTATTAAGTGAATCCCCTAAAAGAAGGCCCCATAAACTTATTTTTAGCTAGATATCACTTGATAATTAAACTATAGCCAAATTTGATGATCTATACATTAATTGATTTATTTAAAAATAAATAAAACCACATGGATTAAGGTAAATAATTAAGATTTATTTAAATAAATCACCATCAAGGTAAAGACTTAAGATTAAGTTAAATGACTAAATAATGAAAAATAAGACACATGTAGATATATAACTTTGATTTGTCAAATTGGGTGTTAAAATAGGAAGTTAGGGGTTGTTTAGAGTGCCTTCTATTACATATATAAAGGTGGAAAAAGAGAAGGAAAGGTCTCCAAGCTAATTTAGGCTATGGAAAACTCAAGAATGAGTGTCAAAATGGGTAAATGATGAAAACCATGTAGTTTAACTCAAGTAAAAATTATACTAGATTCTATTTATATATTAGGATTATTGTTCTAGACAAGGGTGCTCAATGGAGCTCATAAATATCAAGCCTATCATTAATTAACTAATTCATCAATAAGTAATTTGTTCTTCTAAGTTTTTATGGGTCTAGAGCTTTATCTTTTGGGGTGAGGGGAAGTTTACTCATAGGTGTGGTTGTTTCCCAACAAGAGTATATCTATAGAGCTAAGGTATATTGAACAAGAATACATGTAAATTTAACAAGTATGACATATAATTTAATTTAAAAATCTGATGACATAAATTGGTTTATCTAAATTTTCAAATTTCATGATAAGAGACACAAGTTCTCTATAGTGGGACAAAGTAGTTAAGAAGAAATTCTAAGTTTAACAAGTTAGTTCATTAATTCATAATTCCATTCATTTTTTTCAAAGAATACTAAAGATAAGAATGAAAAATTAATAGAATACATGTTCAAAGAGGCACATAGATGTATGCTAGTGACCTAATTGCAATGTACAAAATAAACAAAGATGAGCTTGAGTTCTATTCACCAAATTTTGAGAGCTTGTTTGATCCCCTTAAGAAATGTCATATTAGGACCCCTTAAGACATCGATTTATAATTTAGGGTGATAGGATGGCTTAGGGGGATCTATACATTCTAGTAAGGTCCTAGGAAAAAATGGCCCATGGCTTAAGGGAATAAAATTTGGTGGAGTTTCCTAAGGCAACCAAATTTCATTTTAAGGTCCTACGAAAAAATGAATTCTTTAGGGTTTAGGGTTTAGATTTTAGAGTTCAGGGTTTAGGTTTTGGGGAACTTAGGGTGAAGTTTGGGTGGCTCTTGGAATAATTGACTTGCAAGTTAGTGAGCAACATTTTCTTGTGGAACAGTTGATTGAGATAGCTCTTGTTTCCCAACAAGAGTATATCTATAGAGCTATCGTATATCAATTGTGAATACATGTATTAATCAAGTACGACATAGAATTTAATTAAATCCGAGGACATAAATTGATTTATCTAATTTTCAAATTTCATGATAAGAGTCACAAGTTCTCTATAGTGGGACAAAGTAGATAAGAATAAATTATAAGTTTAAAAAGTAAACATTAATTCATAATCCCATTCATTGTTTTCAAAGAATACTAAAGATAAGAATGGAAAATTAATAGAATACATGTTCAAAGGGACACATAGCTATATGCTAGTGACCTAATTGCAATGTAAAAAATAAACAAAGATGAGCTTTGGCTCTATTCACCAAATTTTGAGAACTTGTTTGATCCCCTTAAGAAATGTCATATTAGGACCCCTTAAGACATCGATTTATGATTTAGGGTGATAAGATGGCTTAAGGGGATCTATATCTAGTAAGGTCCTAGGAAAAAAATGGTCCATGGATTAAGGGAATAAAATTTGGTGGAGTTGCCTAAGGCAAACAAATTTCATTTTAAGGTCCTACGACAAAATGAATGCTTTGGGGTTTAGGGTTTAGATTTAGAGATTTGATGACATGATTTCAACATATCTATATGTCAAATAAAAAATGTAAGAAACCTCCAAGGAGCCCTAATTTATGACACTACACAATGTGATAATGATGTTTTATAAATTGGTCATTGAAGTGTAGCAATAACTGAAAAATACTAATGTGAATTATTCATAGCCTCAAGCTCAATCTCAATCTCAATGAAAACTGCCCTGAATCTAGGTAACATTCCCTGGATACTTCTAAAATTATGTGAACTATTAGGGTTTTAGGTTTATGTTTAGGGTAAATAGGGTTTTAGGTTTATGTTTTAGGGTTTAGGTCCAAGGATTAACTTGGGTAAATTAGTTTTTAGGGACCTATGTTTTTTGGAACCTAGGGTTTCTAGGGTTTTTATTTCTAAGTTTTAAAAATGTGTCCAATTTAGGTTTAGTTTTTATGGTTTTTCGATTTACAATTTAACATTCTTTGTTTCATTGATGCTTTTTGGTTTTTTAAATGCAATTTAAAAACTATAAAATATTGAACAAAAAAAAAACTAAACAAACAAAAACTAAATACCAATTACAAAACAAAAATTCAAGATATAAAGCAAAAAAAGGAAAAATTCAACCAACCTAGAGGTCGCTGAGGTTGGTTGTGTCAATGGGAGGAGGTGGTAGTGTAAATTTTCTTTGATCAGGGCCTTTGAAATACGTACGTGATATGGTCTCTTCTTGTTTGGCACAAACAAAACTTGTAGTTAAAATGAATACACAGTTTCTAATTAAAAAAAAAACATCTAAGAAATGCATATGTGTTTCAAAACGCATATGCGTTCATAACGCATATGTGTTTGCGGCTCGTGTACCCGATGCACAATGCATATGTGTTCGGATTTAGGCTCGGGTATCCGATCCGTAACATGTATGCATTTTTTGAAAATGCGTACGTGTTTCATGCAATTTTTTTTGTTTTGGCTGAAACTTCCTCTCTTCATGTACCCAACTTCTTGCTTTTACCCACATCAATGAGCAGTTTGAGCTTTCCAAAGAAAATTTACAAGCATCTAGGGGCAATTCAACTTCTTCCACAAATCCAAAATCCTCATCACTAACTAGAGCACATTTTAAGGAGCTAAAGTGACTAAGTCAAACAAGGAAGGTTCTTTGGCATGAAAAGGAGGTTGGCCTAATTTCCAGTCTTGTAACTTAGTAAAAAATACTTCCTATATGCTCTCCTATGCTTGGGATGAGATATATGACCCCTAAGCTAGAATTTTAACTTAGCTCAAGTTCATATTTTTTAATTGTACAATTAGAAAACAACATTATAACTCATACTTTTCCAATAAAAACAATTGAGAACACTTTTTTAACACTTTTCAAGCAAGAAGACACATATTTTAGACTTGTACTTATTGTAAGAACACCTTTCTTCAATAAAATTCAGTATTTTTGCCTTCTCAACAATTATCTCATTGTGTGCAAATGGATGACTGATATGTATGTTTGTGTTTTATGTTTAAATCCTCAAATGCATTGTCTCATTTCCATCACCTTTAGGAAGAAATGTATGTTTCATGTAGGTCATAGGTTATGTTACTAAATTTTGAACATTTTTATTTGTGAAAGCACTTGATTTTCCTTCTAAAGATTACAAACGTTTCAAATTTCTTATGAAATACTTATGTATGAACATGTTAACACTTGAGATATGTAAACACCAATTGTAAAACTCAATTGTGTCTAAGAGGTAGAAGATAATGCATGCATGAAATGAAACAAATTCACCTTTAACATGGACTCTTGATATGGTTTTTTCCCTCATAATTTAATTGCATAACCTTCATATTGCCTTGATCTTGATATTGATCTTGATATGATATGGTGTGAATCTTGATATGATAGATGAAGGTATGTTTGAGCTCTAGATAGAAAATGATATTCAAGATTTAGAAATATGAATGACCTAGGTGGATGCAAAGAAGAAAGGAATGCAACGTATTAATTAGATTCAAAAAAAGCATATAAATGACTTATGAAATGTATTTGATGTGGGAGGAAAGGATATGAAGGTTGGATATAGAAATGAATGGAATGTAAAGGCTATGAAGTGATCATTTTTGTGTTGTAGATAGAAAATGATATTCAAGATTTATAAATATGAATGTCCTAGGTGGATACAAAGAAGAAAGGAATGCAATGCATTGATTAGATGCAAGCAAAGCATATAAATGGCTTATGAAATGTATTTGATATGGTAAAAAAGGATATGAAAGGCTGGTTATGGAAATGAATGAAATGGAAACGCTCTAAAGTGATCACTTGTTTCATTATAGAGTGGAATGAATCCCTCTTTGTTATTGGTTATGTTTTTTGTAATCATCATCAGACGGACTGAATCGATACACACACACACAAGAAAGACTCATGCCCCACTCCTCACTCTTCTTCGTACACAACAAGGTGTAGAGATCCTCAAGCTTCTTCAGAATGTGACAAGAAAAGGAAAGATATAAAAATATAAGGATAATGATCAATAAAAGAGACAAGACTTAAAATAAAACACAATCTCTCATGCATGCAAAATGATACTGATAAATATGCAAGATCATGATAATGAAAAATTAAAATGCTAATGCATATGATAAGGATCAATGATACAAAAGACATGTTGAACAAGATAACAACCACAATACCTTGTGCCAAGAGATATGATCAAGTTTTTGATTGTTTGAAAGATCAAGGTAGGTGTTTGATTAGGAAAGATGTATCCGTCAAGACACAATAGTTTGATTTTTTGGTTGATTGTTTTGATTGTGATAAATTACTAAAGGTTTGGCTCAAGATATGTTATATGTTAACTTGATTTAACAAGAATCGTTTTATATTGATGTTCATTAAATCCCAATGTTTTAGAATGTTAAAGAGTTTATGCCTTGTTTAAATGTCTTCTCATAACAATGATAACACAATGATGAATAAAAATTTAAATGATAATGATAAACAAGATCTTATTCCTTAGTCAAGCTGAAAACCAAAGGAGATATGGATGGATATGGATCAATGATATGGGTTAATGATAGGACATGTAAGGATACACCCTAGATGGAGGATGAAGATAGATGGATCAAGATATGGAATGCTATGGGTGGAGGGAACCAATGAAAAGGGAACTCAAAATGGTTGGTCAAAGACAAAGGATAGATAGAAGACCTATGGAGGACTCCAAAGATCACATGTCCAAGTAATAACATGCCCCATGCTAAGAGGTATGACAAGGGATAAGTATGACAAGTGATAATGACATGCCATGGATATGGAAGATAAATGGATATGAAAGGAAACATGAGATGGAGGACAAGTGATATGGAGGATGAAAGACACACATGGTATAAAGCACACATTAGATACTTGTTCTTGTTATTTTTCCCCAATACTTTATGCAAGATGAAAGGAAGGTGGATGCATAAAGTGGATAGCATGGAATATAAATGAAAGAATATGATGGCTAAGTGAAAATAGGATAATCAATAATGTATCTTATGAATGGAAAAGTATTTCCCCCAAGTGTACAAGCAAGGGTTCATGGATGGATGTGAAAGCTAGTGAATACAAATGGATATGAATGGTCATGGAAATGGAAGCTCATGGAAATGTAATCTAATGAAGGTGTATGGATATGAATGGAGGACTTAAGTGTCTCTTTGTAGAAGATAGTACCCCATTGACTAAATGTTTCTTATAGACCATGACTAGCATGTTCCCACTCAAAGATGTTGGTATGAAAATTGGTAAAGATAATGAAATGGATAGGGGTGGGAGAAGGGGGTTAAGGATTCATGCAAAGGATTGGATTAAAGGTATGAAATGAGGGATGAAGGTTGGATGGAAGTATGGAATGGAGTCATAATGAGGGAATTTGGGCAAGAACAACATTGGAACACAACTTGAAGGGTGGTGAAAGTTGAAGGATTGAGATGGGGAGGTTGGGATAATAAACTTGGGCATGTAAGGACCCAAAATAGATTTGGAGGATGAGGAAAGACTTATGATTGGATTATGAGATGGAATATACTTTGATGGAGGATTGGATGATGGTAGAATAATGTATTCTTTTGTATTAGCAAGTTGGGATACCAATTTGGATTTTTTATTTGAATGCATGGATTCTTTTGCTTTCTTTGGAAACCACATTATTTTGACTTTTGGTTTTTCTTTATAGCCTTTTGATTTTTTCTTAATTGAATTTCAAATTTTCTTGGAAATGTTTTTCTTTTGATTTTGGAGAATATTTTTATTTATTTTGGCATGTCTTTTTAGTGAGACGTGATGATATTTAGGTTTTTGTGGATTCTTTGATTTATGCATTTCTTGTTTGGTATCCCAATTGCTTGGAGAGGCCATAGTTATATGAAAATAGAGGATTTTGAAGTGGGAGGTGTTGGAAGGAATTAAAGGGTATGTCCCTTTGTTGTTCTTGAAAGGGAACATAAGGATATGCATTAGGAACATATAGGCCCAAGATGGATGGAAGGGTTGATGGATAAGGTACAAGAATAAATGGTAAAGATGATGGAAGAGGTGGATGTATTGATCTAAAGGGAGGCATTTTGGGTTTGAAAGAGCTACCAACATCTTGAGAAGGAGGTATGTAGCCAAGGCCATAATAATTTAGATGTGTTTTAATATTAAGGTGTTCAAGTGACCTTTCTCATGAAGGCCCAACCCTTTGTCTTGATAATCCATCTTTTCAATAATATTCTTACTAATGGGATACTTCTTGCTTGTGAAGCAAGATGAAAGACCATATTTAGGGGTGTTGAATGTGGAATAAATGTGGTTTTGTAGGATAAAACCATCCTTTATAAAGGTGGATGAACCAAGCTTATGTGTTTGTGGTTCATGAATGAGATCTTGTGAAAGATTAGGATTATCATGTGATGTGAGGGAAATTCTTATACCTTGGGGGTCTTGAGAGGTAATGGATGGAAAGCTTTGTTCTTGTGATGGACTAGGATGATGCCATGGAGGTGGTATGATAGGATCATGATATGAGGCGGATAAGCTAGGATCATCAAATGGGTTGGATATGGTAGGATTATGAGATGGTATAGGATCATGCAATAGAGTTGATGGACTAGGATTATGGTATGGAGTTGAGAGACTTAGATCATGAGATGGTATGGGGTCATGACATGGAATGGAATCATGAGATGGAATGGGATCATGAGAGGGAGTACTTTGATCTTGACATAAAGGGGGATCTATGATGTCATTATTTGGATCAATGAGGAGTGACATGGTTGAATTTATATAGGTGCTATGAAGGTGGAAAAACATGAAATGGATGGGGTGGATAAACATCATATGGATGAGGTGGATAAACATGGGATGGATAAGGTGAAAGTGGGTGGAACTAGAAGACTAGGACTAGCATTTTATGAAATAGGATTTTGCATCGGTTCTTGTATTCCTTTGAGGGTGACTTTTGGTGTTCCTTTGGTGAAATTGGATGGATGGGTGTTGGTTGAACATGGAAGACATTTTGGTTTCCTTTTTCAATGGAGGAAAAGGATGACATGGAGGGTGACATGACTTGGGTATAAGTTTCAATGGTGGCTTGGATGGTGTTTTGGATCTTTAGGAATCTACTTACAAGACACATGATAATGGATTTTACGTGATTATTAAAGTAGTTGGCAAGGAGAAATTCAAAAATATCTTGAGGTATGAGATGGAAGATGGAGGATATGTTAGGCTCATCTCGATCCATGGTTTTAGGCAGGTTCATGGTTTTTCTTCCTTGATTAAGATTTAGGTCTTGAATACACATTCACACATGGAAGATCATACACACCTCCAAGAATACATACATCCTAATCAAATATGGTCTTCAATGGTATCTTTGGATGTTTTATAAATGTAAAAACACAAATAATCTATATCACAGTGAAACGGCTTGCTGCAATGAGCACTTTCTGTTTTGTAGACTATAACAATGTATTGAAGTTCACCTTCATGTTTTATAATAACCCTTAGTTTAAGAAAACATTCCATTTCAATATATTCATATGTTTGGAACAAAAAATGCACAAAATAGTTGCAGGTTGGAAAACACAATGGATTGTCTCAGTTCTAAATTCCTATTCTATGAGCACTTTCTGTTCTATAGATTATAACAAAACAATGTATTGAAGTTTGTTGGAAAAACAAGGATAGACAACTGAGAGGGGGGGTGAATCAGTTGTCATAGATTATTTAAACTTTTCAAACTTAACTTAACTTAATCTCAGATCTGATGCATGAACAATAAACCATAAACAATCAACACATCAAAAACATAGAAAACACCAAATTTTTTTTTGTGGAAACCCTGTTAGGGGAAAAACCACAGTGGATGTTAGTCCACAATATTATACCCTATTAAAAGTATAGAGAAGAATAATGGGAATGCACATGCATTCATGCACACTGCCTAGAGCTCACTACTCAAATACAAGAGGGCTCACTACCCAAAGAAGACACATTGTCGTACAGAAATATGAATTAGATCCACAGGGTATGAACTAAGAAAATAAATTCTACAAAAGCCTGATTACAGTTCCGGTTAAGTACAAAAATACTCCTTCACACTTTGCTCAAACTTCTTCACACTCTGCTCTACAATCGAATGATTAGATCATTGTTCACACATTTTATGTTCCTCTACTCTCACACACACTTATGCACACTTCACTTTGCTCAAACAATCACTCTTCTATATCTGAAACATGGATTTGCATCAACAACATCGTCGGCCAAAATATAAGACATATTTACAATGTTGGCCCAAATTTACAAATAAATTTTTAATGCGAATCAAACACCGTCGGAAAATATTATGTTGAGGCCCAAAACAACATCCTCGAGCATGCCAAATATTCAAATTTTAATCTCCAAGGATCCAAAACATGTTACAAGCACCATGTCGGCCAAGAACATAAAAAACCGAACACACACGAGAAAAATATTCAACCACGAGCACACGGATCAACACGGACATGTAACAAAGATAGAGAATGATCTAGAAGCATCCACAAGCAACAAGAACCAATCGAGAAAAATATGCTGATCTATTTAAGGATCTAGGACTTATTGCTTGCAGAATGCTTAACGTAAAAGATCGATTATTACAACATTTAATTTAAATGATTACAAATTAAATGCTCAAATGAAATAAATGAACATAAAATAATTAAATGCCAAGAATAAACTGAGAAAGAAAAGAGAGAAGAAATAGAGAGACGAAACCAAAGTTGATAACGGAGTTCGTCCCTAAGGACTACGTCTCCGGGTCCCTCTCCAATGGAGGACCGATCCGATTAGCTCCAAATTCAATTACAATGGCTTCAAGACTATCTCCTTCAAGCATTCAGCAGCATGACAGTACTCTGATATGCAGAAATGTCTTCAAAGACTCTCGAGCATTCTCCCGCTATCTCAACCTGGACTTCCAAAATCAAAGGTCTATACCCCTCCTTTTATACAAGAAATTTGCCTAATTAGGCTTAACAACCAAATTAAATGCATATCTTCCTCTATCATGTCGTATCATTCTTCTGGTATCTCCATTTTGGCTTATGGTTCAGGTTGTTGGAGGTAGTTTTACATTTTTGTGGCTTAAAAGCCATTTAGTTATAGGCTCGGCCAACAAAATCTTAACAAAAGCAACCACTGCCCCCATATATATCGGACATAATGCGGGGCGTAGCGGTGGCATATCCTTTTAGACCCCGCGTGGTCGGGGGTTCAAATCCTCCACCATCCGTTTTTTTAAAACAAACACCGCTATTTTAAATGTCAAAAACAACTGCTATCCGTATATAATCGTGGTTGTTTTGGCCGGTGCAACGGTGAATCGACCAACTAACTCCGGAGAGGTTGCGGGTTCAAACCCGGCCGAGATTTTAGTGATCCGCTCAACAACTCGATGGCCAGAGACTAGACACGTGTCAGACTGTCATTCGCTGGTTTCCGCCGATGTGTCCGCTGACTAGGTGCTGACTAAGCTGCTTACGAGACTGCCACGTGGAAAAACACCATTTGCCAGAATTGCCACGGTGTCTGCTGACTGTCGCTGACACGTCTGAGTACGAATGCCACGTGTCCGATGATGAAGCCGCTGACTAGACTGCCACGTGTCAGAGCCTTATTCGCGGAAAGTGCTAACTCAGATGATGACTGGATTGCTGACTGTGCTGCCGTACTGTACGGCTAGACACGTGTCGCCCGTTGATTTGTCTGTACGGTCTGAGTCACCTGCCACGTGTTGGGTCAGAATTCGCCCATATATGTCCGTACAGTATGGACTGACACGTCACCAGTACCCTCTAAGTTGACTGAAGTTTGACTGCTTGTAACTCGAGCGTATGATGTCGATTTCGATGAAACGAACCCGGGGATCGTCTCGACGAGCTCTTCGCGATGACGCTGCTTCCATCAATTTCTGAGATGATCATTTTTTCGGGCCGAAGCCAGTTTGACTGGCCGTAACTTGCACAAACGGAGTCCTTTTCGACCCGTTCAAGTTGCATTGGAATTAGGACGTCGTTATCTTTCTGATGAAGCTGAAATCTAGAGCATTGGGAACACTTTAATTTTCACTAAAAAATTGTCCCCCGGATCAGGCCTCCCCACTGGAGAGCTTTAGGACCTCTGAAAGCTTGATTACTTGGAAAGTAAGTGAGGGTAAAGTTCCCTCACTTTACCAATCTCCATCCATCTTGCTTTGCTTGGATGCATCCCCTTCAGGCCCACTCTGAGGTACTCAACATCTCCTCTTCGTGAAGTTCTGACATTCCTGTCGAGAATAACATCTTCTGGCAACTCTGACATGTACTCTGGAGAAAGGTCATCAACTGATGGAACTTGAATGTCTGAGACTTCATCTAGGATCATTGGAGGCTCATACAGTTTCAAATTCTCAACATTGACAACCGAGTAAATATGCATGTATGGAGGAAGATTGAGGCGGAAGGCATTAGTACCAATCTTCTCAAGGATCTCAAAAGGACCATATCTAATTGGCTTAAGCTTTTTACCTTCACCTTGCATCCTTTCCTTGCTGATATGTAACCAAACTCTGTCTCCAACCTGAAAATGATGATCAGTGCGATGCTTGTCATGGCGAACCTTGTATTTTGCTTGGCTCTGTTCCAACCGTGCTTCCACTGCCTGATGAATTGCTTGGACTTTCTGGATGAACTTCAAAGCCTTCTTTGCATCATGGCGTCCATCTTCAACATCATCTTTCCCAAAAGCAAAATCCATCGGTGTCTTGGGCACATAACCAAAGCATGTCTCAAAAGGAGACCTCTTAGTAGAAGAGTGTGCTGCATGGTTGTAGGCATGCTGCACATAATGAAGACTCTCATCCCACAACTTAGGATGCTTACTGCAATAACCTCTGAGTAGATGCACAACTGTCCTGTTTACAACCTCTGTCTGCCCGTCGTCTGCGGATGGAAGGCTGTACTCTTCTTCAGTTTGGTGTCCATGAGTCCCCACAAAGTTGACCAAAATTCCCCCAAGAATCGAGAATCTCGATCCGATACAATAGAAGTAGGTAACCCAAAATGAACCCATACAAATTGAAAGTACAAATGAGCTGTCAGTTCAGCAGTGACTTGCTTTTTACATGGCATTAAGATACACATTTTGCTGAATCGATCAACTACTACATACAAGTAATCATGTCCCTTCCTAGACATAGGTAACCCCCCTACAAAGTCCATTGACACACTTTCCCATGGACGAGAAGGTACAGGTAGAGGTGTGTACAAGCCCAATTTCCTGTTACTAGGCTTACTAGTTGCACATATAACACAACCTCTAATATACTTAGTTACAGTTTCTTGCATATGAGGCCAATAACAATACTTCTGCAGCTGAGTCAATGTTTTGTTCACCCCAAAGTGTCCTGCAATCAATGAGGTATGTGCTTCTCTGATAACCTGTGCTTGTTCATCTTTTGGGACACATAATTTACCCAAGTGATATAACAGTTTATCTTGCACATAATAATCTTTCTCTTCTACATGTTTATCATTCATTAAAGCAGCATAGATATCCTTGAAGTTCTCATCATTAGCATATTGTTCCTGAAAACTTTCATGAACCATAGAACTATTTTGAAGGATTATCAAAGCATTCATCATAGGAGGTCTAGAGAGCATGTTTGCTACTTTGTTATGGGTACCTTTCTTATACTTAATAACCAAATGAAACTGTTGTAGAAAACCCATCCACCGAAAGTGCCTACTTTGTTGCAGTTTAGTTTGTGAGTGCAAATATTGAAGTGGTTGGTGATCAGTGTGGATTACAGTTTCTTTCCCCATTATGTAATGTTTCCATTTTTTAACACTCTGAACTAAAGCATAAAGTTCTTTATCATACGTGGGATAGTTACTTACTGCTCCTGAAAAAGTTTCAGAGTGGTAGCAAACTGGTTTACCTCCTTGCATGAGTACTGCTCCCATGGCAAACCCACTCGCATCTGTCTCGATCTCAAATGGTTGATGTAGATCTGGTAAGGCCAAAACTGGTGCGGTGCTCAACTTTCCCTTCAAAGTGTCGAAAGCCTTCTGTTGCGGACCTCCCCACTGAAAAGTTGCCTTTGTACTGGTTAATGCATGTAATGGTGATGCTATAAAAGAGAAGTTTGCAATAAACTTTCTCCAGTACTGAACTGCACCTAGAAAACTTCTGACCTCTGTGACTGTACTTGGCTTAGGCCATTTTACAATAGCTTCGACCTTCGCAGGGTCTACTTTCAATTGACCACCCCTACGACATAGCCTAAGTACACTAAGGATGTCTTAGCAAATTCGCATTTAGACATCTTTACATACAATTTTTCTTTTCTCAATACATCAAAGACTTTCTTTACATGACTTACATGATCTTCGAAAGTTCGACTGAATACCTCAGATTTATCATCTTCTTTGGCTTTTACAAGCATCAATACAAAGTTTTTACTTGAGTTGACCAACCTCTTCATTTGACCAGCATTAACTAGTGTAAGATTAGTCTTCACCTTATGTGCCCGTACAATGTATTCTACCCCATCTTTAAAAAGATGATACTTATTCTCCCCCCTATAAAAGATTGCTTTTCTGTCATAAAGATAAGGACTCCCTAACACAAGCCCACAAATATCCAAAGGGACCACATCGACTTCTACCTCATCTACAAAGTTTGCAGTGATAGCAAATCTCAATTTACACTGTTTAGTTACTTTTAATTGAGCATCATCGCAAACCCATCCGAGTGGATATGGTTTTGGATGAGGTGTTGTAGCCAAATTAAGTTTCTTTACAACTTCTTCAGATATTAAGTTGACTTGTGAACCCGTATCAAACAGAGTATCAACCTTAGTGTGTTTTGTTACAACACGAATGTGAAACAATTCATTTCTTTGCTTATCAACCTTAGGAGAAGATTCTTTACTTGTACTTGCACTGGCATTAGAAAAACTTGCATCAGATGAGAGAGATATACCTTTCCCTTTACCTTGGATTCCGGTAGCAACAATCTTTGACTCATCTCCGGAGTCTGAACCAAGATCTTGTTGAATCACTGCAGTAGTCTTCTGCTTGCCTTTGTTACCTCCATATCTTTTCGGCCTCAACTCAGGATGAAGCTTCCAACATCTCGAATCATCATGCCCCTCTTTCTTGCAATGGGAGCATATAGGTTTCTCACCCTCTTTCTTAGCTGTAGCTGTTTTCTTCCCTTTGCCTTTATCTTTGTCTTTGTCTTTCCCTTTAGACTTACCCTCGAACTTAGATGGCTTCTTAGAAAAGTTATCACTAAAAGTATTCTTACCCCTAGACTCTAAATGAGTAGCTTGAACAGACACCTCGTCTAGATTGTTGGGACTCAACATCAAAATAGTGTGCCTAAGGTAAGAATGTAAACCACCAATATACTTAAGTAATGTGTCTTGGGTATACAAGGGAACATTAAGAGCAATGGCCCGTTTCCTAAACTCATGCGTATACTCCTGGACAGACTGCCCCTTACCTTGCCTAAAGGTTTGCCAATTCATGGTTAACTGTTGCATGTAACCTAAAGGGTAGAATTGTTTCCTAAGGGCAGCAACAAACTCCATCCAAGACATATTAACTTGACCATGGCGAGCAATTTCTTCACGAGTTTTACTCTCCCACCAGGTGAGAGCTGTACCTCCCAACCGGAGAGTTGCTAATTGAATCCTAGAAGCATCTTCTACTAGGCCTTGTATCCTACAGTATACTTCTACTTGTTGGACCCAATCGTCTAACTTCTCAGCATTTAACTCCCCACAGTATTTAGGTAACTCAAATTTTACATCAAGCTTAATTACAGGCTTAGATTTTCTCTTAAATGGATTTACATTAGAAAGGAGAAGGAGAAGGAGGAGAAGAAGGGGAAGAAGATGGAGGAGAAGGAGTTTTTGGAGCTTTCCCCTCTGTGTCTTTCTGATCTTCCTGCTTCTTGTGCTTTGAAGAACCTCCCTTTTCGTGCTTCTTCTTTTCAGCATAAAGTTCGTCCACCATTGCCTTCATGTCAAGAAATAGCTTCTGGAAATCCTTGACACTAAGCTCTGAACTTTGTCCACCTTCTTTCGCTTCCATCTGTGACGGTTGATTAACTCTTCGTCTTCCGATCTCTGGATTGTATTCTTCAAGTTCTCCTTCGCCTCGTTGCAACCTGGATCTCGTTAGCATTCAAATTGCAATACAAGCCACACACAAAGCTCTGATACCAACTTGATCTATTTAAGGATCTAGGACTTATTGCTTACAGAATGCTTAACGTAAAAGATCGATTATTACAACATTTAATTTAAATGATTACAAATTAAATGCTCAAATGAAATAAATGAACATAAAATAATTAAATGCCAAGAATAAACTGAGAAAGAAAAGAGAGAAGAAATAGAGAGACGAAACGAAAGTTGATAACGGAGTTCGTCCCTAAGGACTACGTCTCTGGGTCCCTCTCCAATGGAGGACCGATCCGATTAGCTCCAAATTCAATTACAATGGCTTCAAGACTATCTCCTTCAAGCATTCAGCAGCATGACAGTACTCTGATATGCAGAAATGTCTTCAAAGACTCTCGAGCATTCTCCCGCTATCTCAACCTGGACTTCCAAAATCAAGGGTCTATACCCCTCCTTTTATACAAGAAATTTTCCTAATTAGGCTTAACAACCAAATTAAATGCATATCTTCCTCTATCATGTCGTATCATTCTTCTGGTATCTCCATTTTGGCTTATGGTTCAGGTTGTTGGAGGTAGTTTTACATTTTTGTGGCTTAAAAGCCATTTAGTTATAGGCTCGGCCAACAAAATCTTAACAAAAGCAACCACTGCCCCCATATATATCGGACATAATGCGGGGCGTAGCGGTGGCATATCCTTTTAGACCCCGCGTGGTCGGGGGTTCAAATCCTCCACCATCCGTTTTTTTAAAACAAACACCGCTATTTTAAATGTCAAAAACAACTGCTATCCGTATATAATCGTGGTTGTTTTGGCCGGTGCAACGGCGAATCGACCAACTAACTCCGGAGAGGTTGCGGGTTCAAACCCGGCCGAGATTTTAGTGATCCGCTCAACAACTCGATGGCCAGAGACTAGACACGTGTCAGACTGTCATTCGCTGGTTTCCGCCGATGTGTCCGCTGACTAGGTGCTGACTAAGCTGCTTACGAGACTGCCACGTGGAAAAACACCATTTGCCAGAATTGCCACGGTGTCTGCTGCTGTCGCTGACACGTCTGAGTACGAATTCCACGTGTCCGATGATGAAGCCGCTGACTAGGCTGCCACGTGTCAGAGCCTTATTCGCGGAAAGTGCTAACTTCGGATGATGACTGGATTGCTGGCTGCTTGTGTATGCGGTGGACACATGTCGCCCGTTGATTTTGCATGCGATGCGAGTCACCCGCGTATTGGGTCGAAATTCACCCATATGTCGATGCGGTGACGTCACCGATTACCCTCTAAGTTGGTGAAGTTTGTTGCTTGTAACTTCAGTATGATATATGTAAGATGAAGCGAGCGCGTCGGGATCATCTCGACGAGCTCTCCGTGATGATAGCTGCTTCCATCAATTTCTAAGATGATCATTTTTTCCGGGCCCTGAAGCCAGTTTGACTGGAAGTTTGACTGGCCGTAACTTGCACAAACGGAGTCCTTTTCGACCCGTTCAAGTTGCGTTGGAATCAGGACGTCATTCTCTTTCTGATGAAGCTAAAATCTAGAGCATTGGGAACACTTTAATTTTCACTGAAAAATTGTCCCCCGTATCATATGCAGCAACCGAAATTACTAGAATCACATAAACTTCACTTAGGAATACTAACTAAAACCATAGAAAAACTGTCAAAGCACAACTATTCATAACACGGTGAAAAATTTACGTAGACCTCTGAAACTTCCGGTGGATAAACTAGATACTCTCAGCAATAAACCCTTTAGTCCATAATTATTGATCATCAACGTACTGAGCAAGACACCTTCATGACCTCCACTATTCCACTGGAAACTTACAACTCTTTCTTTAACAATTTTCTCAATATCCTCAACATATAAAACCTTCAATACATCAATGCTAATAGTGTTGACATCAATGACAACCAAATTTCAGCAAAACAACCACAACATCCAACAATCTCCCCCTTTAGCATTGATGGCAACACATGATGTGAAAAAAACCATTAACACAACTCTCAATTAGCACTTACTCCCCCTTAGATTCTGACTCTTCTCCTCAACTTCTTCTACATGATCATCACCCCACAAGGCTCTTCTCCCCAGATAATTCACAGTTTTTCACATGACTCTTCTCCCCCTTTGACATCAATGGAAAATATAAACATTATCTTTCCACATACAATCTGCACATCTGACTACTCTCCTTGAGTAGCAACCACAAAAACATCAATCTGGATCAGAATATAGCTTTGAAGCATACAGATTGATGCGAGTAAATGCATCTCTAGTTCATATCAAGAGGGGTAATCACCCCTAGCATCCCTCTAAGATACTCAAAAGTATCCTTTGGAAATGGTTTGGTGAAAATGTCTGCAATCTATTCTTTGGTAGGCACATACTCCAATCTAACTTCTTTCTTACTTTCTCCCTCAAAAAGTGAAACTTGATTGATATGTGCTTGGTCTTATAGTGTAGCACTAGATTCTTCGATATGTTTATTGCACTTGAGTTGTCACAATATATGGAAATAGGCTAATTATATACTATTATGATATCTTTCAACATCTATTTCATCCACATCACTTGAGTACAATTATTTATAGCAACAATATACTCTACCTCAATAGTAGATAGGGAAATGGAATTCTACTTTTTGCTCAACCAAGATACTAGCTTCTTCCCTAGGAAGAAGGTACCAACACTAATACTTTTCTTGCCATCTAAATCTCCCGCCCAATCCACATCAGTATATGCACTCAAGGTAAGATCATCATCTTTAGGATACCAAAGCCCAAAATCAACTGTTCCTTTTAGATATCTAAAAATTCTCTTTACAACAGTCACATGAGATTCTTTTGGATCAGCCTAAAATCTAGAAACCATACATACAACATTCATGATGTCTGGTCTGGTCTGAGTTAAGTAGAGCAATCTGCCAATCATTGACCTGTATCTTGTTTGATTTTCCTTAGGAGAATCATCATTATTTGTTAACTTGCATCTAGTTACTGTTGATGGTTTATATGAGCACAACAACAGTAAACATAATATTACTATTCTGCTCTCCTGAAAGAGAAAGAATAACACATGGATATCTAACTCCCAAGGTCTTTGTAATCGGTTCTCGACTGTGCTGATTTCACTCAATGGTGGATGTGGACTGTAATGTTCAAGGGGCCTGCTGGTGTTGAGCTTGTGGATTTTTCTAAGATCAAACATAAATTTAAACCTAATTTAACTAGGTTTTTTAAAGAAACAAAAAGAGATAGATCAAAGCTTTGGAACCGAAAAGAATGACAATTCATCCAACTTTAACCAGACTTGCTACCTTTCAAGGAATTGCTAACTAAAACTGGAGAACAAAATCAACTTGTGATTAACACAAAGTTTCATTCATTCACAGTGCTAATTTCAATAGCAGATTGCAAATCACTATTTAAACAAAACATAAAATAAAACTTCATTCCTTGAAAGCTTTTCAAATCAAATGATTAACCCAAGATAAATACCATTCTGAAATACATTATGAAGTAGATTTAAATTTGGTTGCTTCTACTGTTGGTGAAATAGATAAGCAACATTTACAAATCTGACACAATCACTAGTGTACAAAAAACCTATGTCTTCGGACTGTTTCCATCTACACTAGGAAAACTTGAAAGATACATTACTGCCTTCTATCGAATCTAACTCCTACTCTATTGCTACTCTTAATTTTCTCTTACTTCTTAGAAAATTCCTACTGTTCCTACTTTTTTTTCTCCCTCCCTTTACAAAGAGGAAAAAATGCCATCTATACAGAATGTACCAAAAAGAATGCGTTGGCCCCGGTTTTAGGGTTTACAAAAATATCCCACTTCAGAAGGGTCCACCCTCAGATCTTCTTGGAATGAAGTTAATGATGCATTCAATGTGCATCCCTGTGTCCATGTCGATGAAGGATCACCCTCAGAAGAAGCCTTCAAATATTTTGGAATGATTGCATTAACTCTCAACCTCCGTGTCCACCCTCAAACTTCCATTAGAGTTGCTTTGAATGCCCTGGAGTATAGCCATAAATGGTGATCTACCTTTTTCCAGTAGAGATCCCAACTATCACATGAGACTCATGGCCTTTTCTTCCTTTTGGATTTTTGGTGCTCAAGATCTTTCTGCAAGTTGACCATCTTGGAGAAGCAACATCCGACCTTTTGTCTAGATCCAAACACCATTGTTCCCAAGCCGACCCATTAGCTCATTCACATAATAGA
Organism: Sequoia sempervirens; assembly: GCA_007258455.2. Classification (NCBI taxonomy): domain Eukaryota; kingdom Viridiplantae; phylum Streptophyta; class Pinopsida; order Cupressales; family Cupressaceae; genus Sequoia; species Sequoia sempervirens. The sequence continues at coordinate 26,457 of VDFB02008073.1, forward strand.
TCCACACCAGTCACATTCTATTGATCTTCTTCACAGGGGTATTCAATTAGTCAATGGTTTTCCCTTAGTTCCCTCTGATTAGGTGAACACACTCCATGCAAGATTCTTGGATGGTCAAAGGTCGTTCAAACAAAATCACATGTTAGTGAGACACTAATCGTGTCTCCCCGATGCGATTGTACCTCACAGCAGCTATCAACATAACATACGACGGTCGACAAGGCTTCATATAGATATCCACAGTGGTCATCGAGACAATTGCTATCGACCAAACATCATAGCGAGTCCTCAAGGGTTATACCGCTGCGTGGCTCCGTTGGAAAAACATCCACATTCAGCAAGACATCTTTTAGTCGGCAGGAGGTCATAGCGGGTGCTAAGAGTCATACCGATATCCTTTTTCATTGGCAAGCTCATCGCTATTGGAAAGACTCCCCTCAGTTGGTGAGACGTTATGGCGAAGAACAACTATTCGGCCAGGAGTCTCAGTGATACCTATAATCTTGTGAGCCACTATCGGGGAGACCACCGTCTGTCGACAAGACATTACACCGAAGGAAGAATCCTTCAGCGAGTTCATTTCATTTTGGCAAGATTCCTTCCTGTTGGTGAGGCTTTCATCTGTCGATAGGAGGTTACTCCGAAGACACCTCATTTTGGCGAGACCTCACCCCGTCGGTGAGACATTATACCAAGGGCCACATCCTTCGGCGAGACACCATGGGTTGGCAAGACCTTATGTCGAAGGAAAAATATTTTGGTGAACTGAGACCACTTCGGGGAGACTCCTTCTTTTGTCGAGACTTCACCCCTTCGATCAGACCCTATGCCAAAGGCATCACCTTTCACCGAGACTTTCTCCATCTATTGGCAGGAGCTCTCCCCGATGCTAACCTTGTGCACAAGGGTCGGCATGAATTCTTTCCAAGCGGAGAGACATATAAAACCTCATGGCAACTGAAATGTCTGGGCGACCGGTGGATTCCAAATGAATATAACGCATTTCCAGTCGACAAGACGTCTGAAAGGTCTCAGCGACTTTCTTCTTGAGGAGTTTTATGCCAAATTGGATTGAGGCATGCTTTCCAACTGACTTCCTTGAGAGATATCTTTAGATGAGTGATTCAATCCTACAAAACAAATGCCTCCATTAGTTCACAAAAGCATATAAAGTACACTATTGTTCATCATTTCATATATCCTTCATTCAAGAAGAAACCAAACTTTGGTGGAGGCGGAACCAAGATGGAATCGGGACCAGAGTCAGAATGGGGGCAAGACAAACCGATCGCTAACCTCACATACATCATTGTTTTGGCTCTGACCCCACAAAAAGGCAATGACGCAAAAGAAACAAAACCCGACACTCGACCGAGTGATCAGAACCAGAGAAAAATGAACCCGGTGGAACTAGAACCAAAGTCAAATCCAACCCTGAAACTTTTTAAAGCTTCAGGTTCGGGTTCCACTCTGACCCCGCCTCTGACAACACCCAAAAAGATGATGAAGAAAAAGATGAAGGAAGAAAAGAAAGGCGGAAAGCACCCCACGACAACACAAAAGGAACAAAAGAAAAAAGAACAAGACTTGCGGAACCGGGACCGCAACGAAACCTGAACCTAAAACTTTAAAAAGTTTCAGGGTTCGGTTCTAGTTCCGGTTCTACATCCGCTAGAGAAAAACGAAAAAAAATTCCAAAGGAAAAAGCAAAAAAAAGAGGCGGAACCGAAACCGGGAAAGGAACAGAAACAAAACTTGGAAGGCATTCCCAAGTTCAATGTGAGTCCCGATCCCGCATCCACTGGAACAAAACAAAAGACCCAAGGAAGAGAGGAAACTCCTAAGACACGGGACACAAAACGGAGAGGAAAACAACCAACCAAAGAAGAAACAAAGGGAAAGGCAGAGTCAGGGTCGGGATGGAACTTGAACAAGAAACGTTGATAGAGTTCAATATTCAGATTTAGATCTGGATCTGGCTCTGACAGAACAAAAGATGAACCTTAGGAGGAAAACAAAAGAAATCCTAAGGCCCAACCAAACAACCAAAGGTGAAGAAAACAAAAGAAAAAGGGGGGACCCATTTTGTTCCAGAATAAAATGGGGTGGTTATGCAAGGCATAACAGTTACCATGGGTGTACCAATAGGCTTTGAGTCTTCTATGCCAAACTTCTTCAACAACTCTCTCACATATTTGGACTGAGATATGAAAACCCCATTGTCCAACTGAGCGACTTGCAATCCCAGAAAGAACTTCATCTCTCTAATCATACTCATTTGAAACTCACTTTTCATTTCATCAACAAACTTCATACATAAATCATCATCTCCTCCAAAAATAATACATCATCAAAAAAGAATTCAGTAATCAACTCTTTATCATTTTCCAACTTAAAATACAAGTTGTTGTCAGCAATACCTTTATTGAATCCAAGATTTAGTAAGTATTTATCCAATCTAGCATACCAGGCTCTGGGGGCTTGCTTGAGTTCATACAAATCTTTCTTCAATTGGAAAACCATGTCTTCCTTGTTAGTCAATTGAAATACATTCAGCTATTCAACATATACTTCTTCTAACTCACCATTTAGAAAAGTTGACTTCACATCCATTTGATAGACTTTATAGTTCTTATATGCAACATTCACAAGAAATAATCTTACAGCTTCAATTTTGGCAACAAGGGAAAAGGTTTCTTCAAAATCAATACCTTCCATTTGTGAATACCCTTTACATACCAGTCTTGCTTTATTCTGAACCACTTCACCTTGTTCATTTAGCTTATTCTGAAAGACCCGCTTAGTACCAATCATATTTTTGTCTTTATGTCTGGGAACAATAATCCATGTATCATTCTTTTCAATCTGCAACAGTTCTTCCTTCATAGCTTCCATCCAGTGTTCATCATTATAGGCTTCATTGACATTTTTAGGATCAGTCTTGGAAATCAGATAATACTCTTCTACAATCCTTCTAGTCTGCACACCTTTATTCTTGTCTCCTATAATTTGATTCTCTAATGATTCAATCTCACATACCTTGGAGTTTTAGGATTCACTCACACTTCTGGTTCTTCTATTCTTTCTTCTGCACTTCCACTTGTCTCTCCTTCTTGATTTTCTTGATTTACCGGAACGATTTGAACTTGATTATGTGTCTGCAAATTCTTCCCTTTGTCTGAACTATCTTACTGGTCATCTGAGTCATATCCACAATATCTGGATGATCTAGTAGAGTCCTCATCAACTCTGACATTTGCACTTTCAACCATTTTTCTTAATCTTCTATTGTAGCACTGGTAAGCCTTGCTCTTGGTAGAGTAACCTAGAAAGATTCCTTCATCGCTCCTTGCATCAAACTTTCCTATGTTCTCATCTCTCTTAATGTAGCACTTGCTTCCAAAAATCTTGAAGTATTTAACAATAGGCTTATAACCAAACCATAGCTCAAAAGGAGTCTTACCAAAAATACCATTGACATTTACCCGATTTAAAGTGTACATAGCTTCTCTCCAATAGATGTGAGGCACATTTCCTTCAATCATCATTGTTCTAGCAGCATCCAAAAAATTATATTCTTTCTCTCTACAACTCCATTATGTTGAGGGGTTCGGGGAGTAGATAACTGTCTTTTGATTCCATGCTCTTCATAGAAAGACTTGAATTCTCTGGAGGTGAACTAACCACCTCTGTTTGACCTTAAGCATTTTTATCTTCAGACCCGCCTCATTCTCTACCATAGCTTTGAAACTTTTGAACTTCTCTAATGCTTCACATTTTTCTCTTAATAAAGCAACCCATATCATCCTAGAGTAATCATCAATAAGTAGCATAAAATACCTTTCTCCAGGTTATAGACTTCTGATTCTAGAGGGACCACATAGATCAGTATGCACCAGCTCTAGTACTCCATTCGAATGATGCTTTTTACTCCAAAAAGAAACTCTAGTCTGTTTACCCATCTGGCATTCCTTGCATATTGTATTAACAGGCTTCACTAGCTTAGGTAGATCTCCTACTACTTGAATGGAGCTTACTTTGACAATGTTATCAAAATTCACATGAAATAGCCTCATATGCCATAACGAGCTTTCATATACTTGAGCAATTAAACAACTTACATTACCAACACTTAGGTGAAAAATATTACCTCTTGTCTTTGTACCTGAAGCAATCATATTTCCAAAACTTCCAATTATCCTACATCTTCCATCTTTGAATTGAAGATCATAACCCTTGTCCACCATCTATCCAAAACTCAACAGGTTATGCTTTAAGCCTTCAACATAAAGGACATCATCAGTGTTATGCTTACCACCAAGACAAATAGATCCTCTGTCACGAATCACACTGAAATTGTTATCTTTGAATCTTACAACCCCACCATCATATTTCTCTATACTTACAAATTTTCTTTTATCACCAGTCATATGATGTGAGAATTTTTTGTCAATAACCCACTCATCCTTTTCTTCAATTGGGGCTGCAAGAGCTTTCTCAACTTTAGCAGATTCAATAGCCACTAGACCATTTTCCTTGATAGCAATGAAAACCCATTCATCTTCATTTCCATTTTCTTTATCAGATTCTTCATCAGTCACACCTTCTTCAGCAAAATAACACTTCTTTTGAAATTTAGGTTTGTTAGGCTTAGACCTAGGAACTCTTTCAAGACACCTTGAAGCAAAATGACCTATTTTACTGCAAGAGAAACATTTAATAGGAAACTTTCCTTTATACTTACCTTGTCCTTTGCCTTCTTTCTTCACAATCAGTGCTTCCAACTCTTCAACCTCTCTTTCTTCATCTTCTAGTTGTTTCATCTCTTCCTCATACTTGAATTTCTTTCTTGAACACTCTCTCGCATCATATCTTTGCTTGTTTCTTTTAGATACAAAAGCATTAAATGCAGATTCAATCTTAGGGGTAGAATCACAAAATTCACTCAATTCAAAAGCAGCAAGTTTACCAATCAGCATATCCCTTGTCACATTTGTTACTGATCTGAACTCTTCAATAGCATGAGCCTTTGACTTGTAGGAGGGAGGCAATGATCTGAGCACTTTAGCTACAATTGCTTGTTCATCCAAGGTACCACCGACACATATAATACCCATCACAAGCTCATTTACTCTTTGCATAATAGAAGAAATATTTTCATCTTCACCCATCTTCAAATTTTCATACTTTCCTTTCAAACTCTGTAGCTTAGCAACCTTCACATGTACATCTCCTTCATATAAAGTCTCTAGCTTTGTCCAAATCTCATGAGTTGTCTTTAGACCTATCACATTTGTCATTTTTGAATCCATCAGAGCACTCAACAAAGCTTCAATAGACCCAATGTTAATCTTAGCCTCTTTAACCTCATCAGGAATGGAAGGACCATTCTGAGGAATAACATATTTGGTCTTTGTAATCTTCCAAAAGGGTTCACCAATACACCTCAAATGACACTCCATTCTGGCTTTCCACAAAGAGTAGTTTGTTCCATCAAATCTAGGGATGTCCTTGTATGATGCCATCTTGGATCACCTGAAGCTTTTAAACTTCTTTAGAGGAACTTGCTCTGATACCAATTGTTGGCAAAACAAGGACAGTCAACTGAGAGGGGGGGTAAATTTCAGTTGTCACAAATTATTTAAACTTTTCAAACTTAACTTAATCTGAGATCTGATGCATGAACAATAAACCATAAAAAATCAACACATCAAATACACAGAAAACACCAAGATTTTTTTTCGTGGAAACACTGTTAGGGGAAAAACCACGGTGGATGTTAGTCCACAATATTATACCCTATTAAAAGTACAAAGAAGAATATGGGAATGCACATGCATTTAGACACACTGCCTAGAGCTCACTACTCAAATACAAGAGGGATCACTGCCCAAAGAAGACACACTGTCTTATAGAAATATGGATTAGATCCACATGGTATGAACTGAGAAAATAGCTTCTACAAAAGCCTAATTACAATTTCGGTTAAGCATAGAAATACTCCTTCACACTTTGCTCAAACTTCTTCACACTCTGCTCTGCAATCAAATGATTAGATCATTATTCGCACATTTTCTCTTCCTTTTCTCTCACACACACTTATGCACACTTCACTTTTCTCAAACAATCTCTCTTATATATCTACAACATGGATTTGCATCAACAACTTTGTCGCCCAAAATATAAGACATATTTACAATGTCGACCCAAATTTACAAATAATTTTTTAATGCAAATCAAACATCATCGGCCAATATTATGTTGAGGATCAAAACAACATCCTCGAGTGTGCCAAACATTAAAATTTTAATCTCCAAGGATCCACAACACGTTACAGCCACCATGTCGGCCAAGAACATAAAAACCCGAACACACACGAGAAAAATCTTCAACCACTAGCACACGAATCAACGCAAACATGCAACAAAGATAGAGAATGATCTATAAGCATCCAAAAGCAACAAGAACCAACAGAGAACATTTGTAACAACTGAAATTACTAGAATCACATAAACTTTGCTCAAGAATACTAACTAAAACCACAGAAAAACTGGCAGAGCACAACTGTTCATAACATTATCAAAAATTCATGTGAACCTCTGAAACTTCTGGTGGATAAACTAGATACTCTCAGCAATAAACCCTTTAGGCCACAATAAATGATCATTAATGTATTGAGCAAGACACCTTCATGACCTTCATTGTTCTATTGGCAACTTGCAACTCTTTCTTTAAGAATTTTCTCAATATCCTCGACATATACAACCTTCAATACATCAATGCTAATAGTGTTGACATCAATGTCAACCACATATCAGCAACACAACCACATCATCTAGCAAAGTTCACCTTCATATTTTATAACAACCCTTAGTTTGAGTAAACATTGCATTTGAATATATTCATATGTTTGGAATAGAAAATGCACATAATAGTTGTAGGTTGGAAAACATAGTGGGTTGTGACTCACTTCTCAATTATTGTTGAATGCTCAAGGGTGTAGATTTTGAGGTGGAGTTGCAGTGTGGGGGATACATAAAAGTAACCAGATGGAGCTGAGGGTTGACTAACTAATTAGTTTGTTGTGTGTAGAGGGTTATGCAAGAGTATGCGGGCTGTAGGTTGTATAGCACATAGTGTTTTCCAACATCCAATTATATGTAGGAGTATGGTTATAATGAAAATATTGTGTTATTTGGACATTAAGAATTTAATGAAAGGCACCTTCAAAATTTATAATTTACTCTTGGGTGGACTAAATTTTGGGTTTCAATTTCATCATATGATGGTAAAAAAAAGCACTGAATAATTACAGGTTGGAAAACAAAGTGTGGGATGTCAGTAGATGATTTTATGAAACCTGCACAGATTCCAAACATCTCCTCATTTATTCAATACGATGGAAGTTGAAAAACTTATCCCTTCTCCCAGTACAAGGGCCATGGTAGAAAATCCCAACTACCACTCTCTTATTCTTATGTAAAGCATTACCTTTCATATGTTAATTCCAAAATTTTGCAAATATTAATATTTAAAATGAAATTGTAATATTGCATTGCCTTTTGAAGGGAAACAAGTTGATGAACACATGTATTGTGATGTTCATCTTTTGGTAATGCTTCGAGCTTGCACATTTGTAGCCTTTTTTCCACTCTAGCAACCAATTCAGTCGATGTATGGTGCTCATTTTTGTGATGCCTATTTTCAAAAAGAGAAAGATCATAGGACTTCAGGTGTAGGCGAGATTTCAAATGTGAAATCCTCTTTTCCAATGGAAACCATGTTGCAATTTTTTCTTCAATTATTGCTAGCATTTTTTGACAAATAACACACTAAGACTCTATCTTAGACGTACTAGAAAGTATGTAATGAAAAATGAATTTTCTCTAAAATAACTCAGGAAGAAGTAGACCAAAGTGAATGAGATAGATACTATATTGATTTAAGAGATTATTCCTACTCATGAGAAGTTGAGGAAGAAGCATGTGCAGTATGTGGAATGGGAAAATGGAAATGCAAAAGTGGATTACCTTGAAAGGTTTTGTATTGCATATGAACTTTTGCAAGAAAATAAAGAGAGAGATGATGCTATAAGTGGAGTTAAACAATTGAATCCAAGCATTCTTGAAGTTAGCAATTCCATGGAACAAATACAATTGGACATGGATGATAAGGAAAAGGAAAAACTAGATCTAAGTCCAAATAAAGAGAATCAATTGGGTGGAGGAATGAAAGTATTATCTGAAAAGGAAAACATGTTTTGTAACGAGCTTGTCAAAAGAAAAATTTGCATAGTATAATGATAAAGACACTATAAAAAATCACCTAAAAATAGCTACAAAGGTACATAAAAGTATTCAAAAAATTCCAAACTCTATCCAAGAAAGGGATGTTGTTGTCCTCAGGGCTGATGAGAGAGTAGCTTATCTAAAGCTCGAAGTAAAAGATATGAAAATGAAGTTAGAAGATCATGAAAAGGAATAGTAGGGGGTGTTAAGAGGTAAGAGAAGTGGTGATGAGGAAAAACATACCGATGATCAATTTGTAGAAGCAAAAGCAATAGTTGGAAGTGTTGAAAGTGGAGCAAAACAACCGAAGACTAAAATTAACCAATTAGGAAAGGAATTAAAAGATAAGAAGAAGTTTTCATGGTCAAAAGAAGAGGAGCTTAACATTGTTTGGAGAGAGCTACAATCTAAAAGATAGGAATTTAATAAAAAAAGACAACAATGGAAGGTGTTTCCCATGAAGAAGGGTGTATGGAGACATTAGAAAATGAGTGTTTCCAAGAATCTAACACAATTCCCATGTTGAAGGATGATATTAGGCTCCTCGAGGCTTGATTAGGAAATGTTCAATTTACCTATAATGGTCCTACAAAGAATTTTGATAGGTCAAAAGTCAAATGTGTTATTGCACAACTTATAAAAGTTAAAGGTTCCACAACAATATTTGCATTAGAGGTTGGTGGAGGAGGGAAGTTGTGTAATGCGGTAGTGGATACAAAACAAACAGGAAAGCTACTACTTCAAATAGGACATCTACAAAGAAGAGTAACAATTATCCCTTTAAAAAAAATCCAAGCCCATACCATTTCATCAAAAACTCAACAATCAATAGCCAAATTGGTGAGCAATGAAAATGTAAGACTAGCAATATCCCTTGTTGCATATGAAGATGAAATTGAAGAAACTATGCAATTTGTATTTCATAGTAAATTTGTTTGCAGCAATTCAGACGTTGCAAAGGAGATTCCTTGTCATAGAGATATGTGATCTCCAACTATAAAAATTGAAGGGGACATTTTTCAACCAAGTGGTATTCTTCCTAGTGGAAGTCACAGGTGAGGAGGTGAATTGTTAGAGTGGCTTCATGCATTGTCTAAGGTAGAGTCTCAACATGTTATTCATCAAAACATGCTAGCAAGAATTGAAGTAGAAATTGCAGCATGGTTGTCATTGGAAAAGAGGCTTTCACATTTTAAATCTTGCCTACACCTAAAGTCCTATGATCTTTCTCTTTTTGAATATAGACATCACAAAAATGAGAACCATACATTGACTAAATTGGTTTCTAGAGTGGAAAAAAGGCTACAAATGTGCAAGCTCGAAGCGTTAACAAAAGTTAAACATCACAATACATGTGTTACTCAACTTGCTGCCCTTCAAAAGGAAATGCAAGATTATAGTTTCATTTTAAATATTAATATTTACAAAATACTGGAATAAACATATGAAAGGTAAAACTTTACATAAGAATAAGAGAGTGGTAGTTGGGATTTTCTACCATGGCCCTTGTACTGGGAGAAGGGAGAAGTCTATCAACTTCCATCGTATTTAATAAATGATGAGACATTTGGAATCTGTGCAGGTTTCATAAAATCATCTACTGACATCCCACACTTTTTTTTCCAACCTGCAATTATTCAATGCATTTTTTTTACCATCATATGACAAAATTGAAATCCAAAATTTAGTCCACCCAAGAGTTATAAATTTTGAAGGTGCCTTTCATTAAATTATTAATGTCCAAATAACACAAGATTTTCATTAAAACCATACTCTCTACATATAATTGGATGTTGGAAAAAACTGTGTGCTATACAACTTGCAACTCACATACTCTTTCATAACCCTCTCCACACAACAAAACAATTAGTTAGTCAACCCTCAACTCCATCTAGTTACTTTTATGTATCCCCTACACTGCAACTCCACCCAAAACTCTACACCCTTGAGCATTCAATAAGAATTTAGAAGTGAGTCACAACCCACTGTGTTTTCCAACTTGCAACTATTATGTGTGTTTTCCATTTCAAACATATGAATATATTCAAATGCAAAGTTTACTCAAACTACTTAAGGATTGTTATAAAATATGAAGGTGAACTTCAATATATATTGTTTTGTTATAGTCTATAGAAGAAAAAGTGCTCATTGCAGCAAGCTGTTACACTGTCATACAGATTATTTGTGTTTGTGCATTTTATGTTCCAAACATATGAAGATATTGAAATGAAATTATTCGCTCAAAATAAGGGTTGTTATAAAATATGAAGGTGAACTTCAATACATTGTTTTGTTACAGTCTATAGAACAGAAAGTGCTCATTGAACAAGAATTGAGAAGTGAGTCACAACCCAATGTGTTTTCATCCTGTAACTATTTTGTGCATTTTCTGTTCCAAACATATGAAGATATTGAAATGTAATGTTTACTCAAAATAAGGGTTGTAATAAAATATGAAGGTGAACTTTAATACATTGTTTTGTTATAGTCTAAAGAATAGAAAGTGCTCATTGAACAAGAATTGAGAAGTGAGTCACAACTCATTGTGTTTTCCAACCTACAACTATTATATGTATTTTTTGTTCCAAATGTATGAACATATTGAAATGGAATGTTTACTCAAAGTAAGGTTGGTTATAATATATGAAGGTGAACTTCAATACATTCTTTTGAACTATATTATAAAGAACAAAAAGTACTCATTGATCAAGAATTGAGAAGTGAGTCACAACCCACTATGTTTTCCAACCTACAACTATTTTGTGCATTTCCTATTCCAAACATATGAAGATATTGAAATGCAATGCTTACTCAAACTAAGGGTTGTTATAAAATATGAAGGTGAACTTCAATACATTGCTTTGTTATAGTCTACAAAACAAAAAGTGCTCATTGCATGTGGTTACATTTGTAAATAATTTGACATAAATAATAAGACTTGAGGTGGAATTTCCTACCATTATTTGATGGCATTTGAAATTATTTATAATGAAATTTTGCATGGCAACAAAAAGTGTCATATGAAATCTACAAGAACATAGTATTATCTTTTTAATTAAGAGGGGTAAATGCTTTTGACCCGGAGCTATAAACTAGTGAGGTCACAAACGGTGGACCTCATCCCCAATATAAATTGTCAAAAATTATAGCCCAATGGGATTCAAACCTTGATGGCAAGATTAACAATACAACTTAACAATTGCACCATGTCAATCACACCATGTCACTATTGGCAAAAGACTGTAGTCTTCAAATGTACCAAAATAATGTAAATCCACACATAATTGTTCAATAATTACATGATCAAAGATCGAATGTAAAATAACTATTCTCATCCTCTCCTACACTTCCTTTTATGTGTAATTGAGGAGACACTCAGATAAAATCTTATAGGCTTCTTCAGGTCCTTGGAACTGACGATGGGGTGATTCCACTTGCACAAATCCTCGTTGTTGTATGTGTAACAAGAGGGTTCTAGGAAGCCTCTGCTTTGACCATTACAATTTCAATACCTACATCCTGTAACTGTGATCCTAAATGTTTTATCTATCCTAGAGATGCAAAAACAACTATAATGCAATGAGAGAAAAACACAAAGGGACACCTCAAGATTAGCCTAAGAAATTGATAACACAAAGAAAGAAGATAAAATAGATATTATAAATGGTTATACCTTCTTTGCTGCTGAAATTCCTTGGTTGGCCCTTGTGATTGTAAGCTTGTATGCTCCTTTGATGGCTATGGAAATGGCTAAATTCAAGATTGGAAATATGATTAGATGCAAAATGACTAAGTGGCTTGGCTAAATGGTTGAAATGATGCTTGCAAATTGAGTAGACAATTTGGAAGTATAAGGGTGCAAAATGGTTAAGTCTCCCAAATTCCTTAGAAGAGGGGGTATTTATAGAGAAATTTGAATTCTCTAGAGAATTCAATGGTTGAGATTAAGCCACCAAGGTCAAGATATAGGGATATGGTGAGTTGAGGACTCACAAGCCCTCACATCTTGACATGTGGAATGTGAGATGGCCAAGGATAAGATGATATGGAAGTGAGGTGGAAGGGAGGTACATGATGTGGAGCAAGGACAAGTACCTTGTAAGTACCTTGGGGGATGAGAAGATTTCCTCAAAAAGGAACTTCTTGTCCCCAAATGAGAGTGAAAATGACACTTGAGGAATTTTAGAATTCCTCAAAAATCACCATGGGGAATGAGAAGGTTGATGGAGAAATAAGTGTGAATTAAAAATTCACATTCTTGAGAGAATCTAATGGATAAAATGGGGTTTCCAAGATGATGGGAATTTGTCACATGTGGGTGATGTGACAAGTCTAATGTTCTAGAAGTTGCATGGGGATAAGGTAAGCCTTGGAAGGATAAAATGTGAATTAAAAATTCACATGGGGAAGAGAGGGACCTAGGGTGAATAAATGTGAATTAAAAATTCACATGGGAAAGAGGGTCAACGCTAAGAAAGACAAATGAAAAGGTTAACTAAAAAGGCATGCTAAATGTGGCTAATGACTTTGATAAGGTTGTACAAACACATGATTAAGAAACTTAATGAAAGATTAGAAGCAAGTGGGAGATTATGGAGGATGTGACATTAATTCCTGATTAGGGGCATGCACATCCTAATCATGAATTAATTAAATTAATCCAAATTAGAAGAGGATTATGGAGGATGTGACAAGGAGAGAGAAAAAGGAGGAATTTAAAATTGATTGATATATTTATTTAATCTAGAGAGGAAAAGGTGTATGGTAAAGTATTTAATTGTTAAATTAAATTCTTTAGGGTCTTTAGGGAAAAGGTGCAATATTAATTAAATAAATTAATATTGATGAAATGGACGAATAAAAAGGTGAATTTGATCATGTGGGAGTGATCAAATTTATATGTCTACATTTTTCCCCTCTTCGAAATATTGTTAGAATAATAATGTTTCAAAGAAAAATAAAATGCAGATGACGAAGGAAGTGATAGGACTTGATGCCCCAACATGAAAGAGGTTGAATGAGCTTCCCAAGCGGAGGGAAAAAAGGAGGGAGATGCCCTAGTGATTGCCATGAAGGGATGGAGGAAATATGGTAGGGTATGCCCCCTCGAGAGGGTGGTTGGGGAAGAAAAGGGGCCCCAGATGACTTCTAGATAGGAAGAAATGGAGGGAACCATTGGATAGAGCACGAAAAATTAAAAAAAATTGGTTTTTGAATGGAGTTGATCGGATGCACGGTTTGCAAATGGCAGCCCTAGGAAGATAGAGGATGGGAGAATTAGTTGGAGGAAGAATTTTTTAAATAAAAGAGAAAAAATACGCTTCATTTAAAAAAGGTAAAAGAGGGGGGAAAGTAAATATAAGGTAATTTTAGAAATTACCTCACCATATTTGCATTGCTAGCAGTTGAGGAACTAGAGAGAAAAAGAAGAAGATGAAGAGAAACGATGCCGCAAGATTATGACTCTGATATCATTCACCGGGCGGATGAGGTGCGAAGTTTCCACACCCACTATGATATATATGGAATGAAATCATTTATTTATACTTGTTTAGGACAAATACAATTGGAAATAGATGAGAAGGAAAAGGAAAAATCAGACGGACCAAGAAATGTCGCCAATGGGGTCAAGGCCTGATTTTTTTGCTTCTTTGCCAAAAATGGAGAAATTTGTAGGTTAGTTTCCAATTTGGACTAAAAAATGTGCCTCATCCTATTACATTGATGTATTGGAAATAGATGATAAGGAAAAAGGAAAAATCAAATCTAAGTGCAAAAACTGAGAATGAGATCTTTGTTGCCCAGCCGAGGCACATTTTCCTGTCCTAAATGGACACTAGCTTGCTCACACCCACCACTTCCTTGTTCATCCTTGCCCTATAATGGAAGGAATGTTAATGTCACATAAAATTCAAATGCATGCCACCAATTCATTCAGAATATGAAAATACACGTTCAAAAGCATATTTCAAAATTACCCTTTCTTCCACTTTCTTCCTCTGAAGGAGCCAGGGACAACGTGTTGTCCACCACTACAAATAAATGCAATTTTTTTAGTTGCAATCAAATGAAGATAGTGAAATTCCTTTTTTTATTGTACCAAAGAGTTGTTCCAAAATTTGAAGGTGGACTGTATTACATTCTTGGTGCATAGGAAACAAAAACACATCATAAGGAAATAACTGGTAGGGGATAGTGTGTTTTCCAACATTACAAATAATGTGAGCATTTTTTTGTTGCAATCAGATGAAGATAGTGAAATGCCATTTTTACCATACCAAAGATTTATTCCAAATTTTGAAGGTGGACTTCATTACATTCTTGGTGCATAGGAAACAAAAACACATCATGAGGAAATAACTGGTAGGGGATAGTGTGTTTTCCAATATTACAAATAATGTGAGCATTTTTTTTGTTGCAATCAAATGAAGATAGTGAAATGCCATTTTTACCCTACCAAAGAGTTATTCCAAATTTTGAAGGTGGAATTCATTACATTCTTGGTGTGTAAGAAACATAAGCTTTTCACAAGGAAATAACAGATAGGGGATAGTGTGTTTTCCAACACTACAAACAATGTGAGCATTTTTTTGTTGCAATCAAATTAAGATAGTGAAATGCTATTTTTACTATTACAAATAACATTTAACACCATTATTCATTTGAAAGTATCCATGATGAGAAAAATAGTTGCCCACATATATATACATACACATAACTTTATTGCTATACTCTATTAAATACAATGTATGCAATTAGTCTATTCAATACCATTGACTGGTATATTAAAAATTGTTGAGATCGAATGATTTAAATTTCAACCTTTTTCTTTCATTTATAAGAAAGCTACCAAAAAAAAAAAGACTTCAGGTGGCATTGCCTACTGGTATATTTGATAGTAAAATAAATTGAATGCACAACCTATATACACACAACCAAACAATACACTAATTGAATTATTATATCTACCTTCCCATCCTCCAC